>JANHGN010012339.1:0-36516 GCA_024605025.1 Megaceryle maxima | reverse complement strand
TCTGCTCCCCCTCTGCTCTGATTAAGGGACTGGAACGTGTGTTCTTTCTAAGGAAAGGCTGAGAGAGCTGGGGCTTTTTAGTCTGGAGATAAGACTGAGAGGGGAATCTAATACATGTTTATAAATACACGAGGGCTAGCAGTCAAGAAGGCAGGGACAACCTCTTTTCACTTGTACCCTGCGATAGGATGAGTGGCAATGTATTCGAGCTTGAGTACAGGAAGTTCCACCTGAACATGAGGAAGAACTTCTTTACTGTAAGGGTTACAGAGCACTGGAACAGGCTCCCCAGAGAGGTTGTGGAGTCTCCTTCCCTGGAGACTTTTAAGACCTGTCTGGATGCATTTCTGCGTCATCTGCTGTAGTTTTGCCCTGCTCTGGCAGGGGGTTGGACTCAATGATTTTCAGAGGTACCTTCCAACCCCTAACATTCTGTGATTCAGAAGCATAAAAACGAGGAAAGGGAATTCTTTGACTTACATATATTTGGACAATATTGGAGTATTGTAATCCAATGCTGTTCTCGTCTGTTACTATTCTATTGAAAAACATACCCTGGAAATTGCTGATGTGCCCTGTTTTTTCCTGCTTCCCCAATCTGAAACCAAACTCGAGCAATATATCCTTGTCCCCTGCATCTTCCCAAGAAAAATAATTCATTGTTTTCAGAAAGATATGGTTCCTGACATGTTAGTGTATTTGCTGCACTTCAGACATGACAAGAGCTTGTGCAGTTATTTCTGGAAACCAGCATTTTTTCTTATGACCCCTGTTATTGAAGCCCTTAAACCCATCCAGTGAAGTTTTGACCAAAGACCTGTTTTGCTACCTTCTTCATACTCAGCACCATGTTTCTGGGGAGCATGTATTAGGTCTATTTAGATCTTAAGGATCTCCATGTGCAGAGGTCTACAGTACAATGAGGTTAAACAGTTACTAGGAGATAGATAAAAGATAGAAATACCACTTGTAATCACTTAGTCAAGATTTGCTGGTTGATGACTTTACTTGAGGCAAAATAAAGCTTTCTTTATAGCAACACAATATATGAATATATCCAGCATATTGATTTAGTGTCTCAACATGCTGAACCTGGTGTTTCATATTGACTTGTGGAGGGTGAAAGATTTTATGTAATAGTATAAATTGCACCCTAATCACTATTTTCTTGCTTGACATCTGGTATCATAGTAATTGACCATCATGAGCCATAACAGTTTTGTGTGTGACTGAATGCAAGCTGTAAATGCAGTCTAGTTAAAAACAAACAAACAAAAGAAAACAACAACAACAACAAAACCCTCCTGGGCAGTTTTCAATCTTAAGGTCTGTTCAGAGAAGTTAATTTACAAATGGCATTGAGAATCTCTTTTCTTGTTTCTACAAATGTGTTCAAAGAACAGAAAAAATTATACCTACCTTTTATTTCATATGCAGATTTGTTAAACTGGAGTTAGACATTTTCAGTGACTACATTTCACAGAACCCTTTGAGACCAGCTGATACTGGGCATGTATGCTAATATCCAATGGTTAAGATTATGGTCAACTCAATAATAGAGGAATAAAGTTGTGCTTCTCCCACTTCCTAGAAATGTCTGTGCCCTTTTGTTCCTAGATATCCACAAACATATTTTTTTAATTTAAAAAGTTTCTTTGGCTGTATAGTTTGTGAATAAGATATGACAATCTTACAGAAATGTATTTTAAGAGAAATAGATGCAGAAACAAGCAATGCTTTTTACTCCTTTCCTTCCCAAAAACAAATGCAAAGCAAACCAACCAAACCCAAACCTTATCCAAACCCAAAATCTTACTGTGCAGACATTATCAATCCCAGCACTGAACACTGAAGAGTGTTTTTGTTTCCAGCTGTGAAGCTCTTCTCCTGCTTATAAGGAAATGAGTGATCACTGAGCATACATAATAAAAAAAAAAAACAACAAGGGGGGGAGGGAAAGGAAGAGGTGTCATAGACTGAGAACCTTTTTTGGGATGTTTTATCTCTTCCTTTTTCAAACTGCAAAGACCAAGTTCAATAGCCTTTTGTAAAGAGACATTGTATTAATGAGCCAGGGTAATGAATGTTTTTGTTTCCTGCTAAAGTTAGCCTGCCTAAGGGTAATTTTTTGGGTTTTTTTGATACTGATCTCAGGGTCCTCTATCTCTGCTTGTCTTGGCATATATTCATCTTCCAGACCTACACTTTGCTAGTGTGTTCATCTACACATTTGGCTTTGTGAGAGAGACTTGGTTTTCATTAAATTGTTGATGGATCTCATTAAATAATGAAAAGGCAAAACCCCTGTATAACATATAAAAACATAGAGTAAATTATTATAGCGTTTATATTTCAGCAGATTGTATCACATGGTTAAAAGAATGTTTGTATTTCAATCACAGATTCTATGCATCTTTCCATTTTAGATTTGTATTTACTTACTATCTGTTCTATAGTTATTTGGGTTAGAGGAGCTTCCACCATATATTTAGTTTTGTTTTAAAACTTTTCCAAATGGCCATCTGTCACAGGGGAATTAAACCTCTTGGTGCCATATATACCAAAAGCACTGGTAAAAACAGATTAGTCAAGCTGTAGTCCTGAAAAGTAAGTGCCTGGTTGGTAGCTGGATCTGTTGCTGTTACCTGCCAATGTATCTATTTTTGACATGATGTGATATGGTATTGTGGCTGTCGTGTATGTCATGTTCAAATGTTCTTCTAAAGCTTTTACTTATGGATCCAATGTTGTGAATATATTGCAAGGATGAAAGTCTACTGTCTTATTGTGACAACCTGTATCTTACTTGGTTTAAGGCTTACACTGAATTTATGAGGGATTGTTCCAGTTGTACGAGTAGGATTCAACCAAAGATTACTCCTCTCTGGCCCTGTAAGAACAGGTCTGTCTCTCTCTCTTCTTTTTTTTTTTTTTTTTTTTTTTAATGTGGTCTCCTTGTCTGGCCTGTAGTCCTTCCAGATAAGACTTCTCTTCCAGTTTCTCAGCACACAGTAAAGAAGGTACCAAGCCAAGCAGCTGCCTAGTTTCTTGATTAATGGTTTAGTTAATCCAAAAATCCAACATATAATTAAAATTAGATAATCTGCTAATTTTGTTCTGACAATTATATAGAGAAATAAGAAATGTAATTTTATATCTGAATAAACTGAAAATTGAACAATAGAAGTTCTCATGGTGTACTTAAAGCAAGAAAATAAATTAGGCCTCTGAACTATCTGGCTATAGTGCTGTCTTACCAGGTTCAGAATCTGGCTCCTGGCTTCACTAGAAAATGAACTTTTGTGATAATCTGATGCTTGTTTTTCATTTTTAAGGGCACTGTGTCCAGACTCTTTCCTGTTGCTTTGAGCCTCAGATCAAAAGGTCAAAAATGACCTGCTAGTCATCTTGACACAATCTAATACTTAGTGTGAGATCCTTGTCATTCAGGGCCAGATGACAAGGAAATGTAAAGGTTTTTACTATATGGCTGCAAGCAGATTGGAGTGCAGGCTTGATTAGCTTCAAGGGACATGTCAAGACGCAGTTTTATCTTGAAATGAATTAAAGAAAATGGGTTTTTAGGACCTTTGAGGGGTCAGCAGTGCAAATACGGATTGTGAGCCTATCTGAGATTGTACAACTAGTCAGAGCTTCAAGTTGTCTGAACTGACAAGTGGCTGCAGGAGTTTAGGTACAAAATTTCAGAAGTATCTGAAGGATAAACAATATGAATTCAGGATCATACTGAATGGAAATGGTGAGAGTAAACGCTGCTGCTCCTGATGGGATCTTCCAGTAGTGAATAGGATAAAGCTTTTAAGTGGAAGTGTCCTGATCACCTGCTCTGCTTTTTTCTTTGTTTTTGAGGGATATAACTGAAATCTCAATGTATGTGAAATTTGCAGGCTGCAGTTGATAATTTCCTTTCTCTTGGGAAACAATGGTGGAGTTCAAGTTCTAATGCATCTGGAGGTGTCATAGAGGTTGGGCCCTGTGAGGCTGTGAAACTCCTGTCATCACTTTCACAAATTGGTGCTTTCCTTTTGCTTCTTTGTCTTGAAGATACAAAATAGTGGCATTCTGTATTTCAGAACAACTTCCATATGAAGTATTTACTGAGAGGAAGCATAGAGCACACACTCCTTCACCTGTACCATTTTGTAGCGCACGTGGATTGTTAATGGACTTGAGAACTCATGCTGCCTTCATCATATATTTTTAATTCTAGAAATGGTTGGCTCAGTTTCTGGTGTGCTTGCCAAGACAATGAGTCCTGCAGTCAGTATGTTTGTCAAGAGCTGCATGTCTCCTGACAATGATGCAATTAGATTCATGCCTAAGCATACTTCCAAGGGAAAAGTACAAATGTTACCTGTCAGCAGGGAAGTTGTTTTCCCCAGAACTCTTGTGCTTTCGTTTGACAATCGGCGGGGAGGGGAGAGAAAGTTTGGGGGTTTTTTTGTGTGCCCAGTAATTCTTGTATCTCTCTTGTCGGTGTGGGGAGCATTCTTAATCTGTAGTTGGGGGCACTGAGAGACTGAGATCCAGATCCCTAAAGGTGTTTAAATTCTGCTACTCTTCAAGTCATTGGACATTAAAAGCTTAGATAGGGGCTGGCAGGTTACCTGTGTGATTTACCCAAGATTTTACATAAAGACTTAAAGAATAGTTTTGTTTAATGTTGAGAATAGCACAGACAAATACGATGATAAAAGACTAGTTTGGTGCTATAAGAATGTATATAGCATGAATATTACCATTTCAAACAACCCATGGTCTGGTGTTGTATGGTATTTTTAAGAAATAATAGGTTGGGAGAGGGAGATCCTTACCTACTTATGTTCTAGAAGTACAGTGGTTTCTGTCCTGACTAGCAATTTCTGAGTCTTGTCCGCTCACAGATTTCCCTTTTGTCCCATGCTCACTTGAACAGCTGGGATTGAGACTCTTAGGGCTGAACAACTGAACAAAAGTGTTGAGGTGCTCTTGATATTTTTTTACACTGCCTAGACATTGAAAATGTATTTTCAGTCTAGATCAGAATTAAGCACCCTGAAAGTCTTGAAAAAGAGTCTAAAACTTTAATTCAGAAGTGTGGTCCAGAAATGACATTATTTCAGTCATTAAACAGAGTGAGGTGAAAGTAGGAATAGATCTTAAAACATGGATATTTTTTTTTTTTTTTTTTCCCCTTGAGTTTCACAAGGAAGGGGAAAAATCCTAGGTATGGAAATATATGCATATGTAAGCAGAGTATCTCTACAGTAGGCTTTCCAGTAGATTTATATATGTAAAAATCTACTAAATCCCCAAATTTATAACAAAATGTATTGAATGGAGAATATTTCAGTGGTTTTGACTGCTGGTGCAAGACGTACCAGGAAGTAGGAGATAAATACTAGGGATAGATCTCTTTCTTGTCCTGTAGGTAGGAGAACGACCGTGGAGAATGAGAAAAAGTTTAATTTGGCCCTAAATGTATTGGTTGTATGGTCTGGTTAATAGTCTGGTCTCACTTGTGATCAGAAGCAGATTGTTTGCCTGCAAAATAAGTGAGAGATTGATGAGCAGACCAGAGTGTTTTCTCAACACAACCTGTCACAAAATGAAGAAACTTGAATGGTTTTTGACATGGCAGTGAAATGATCCCTGCATGCAGATGAGTTTGTTGGGATTATTTTAAATTACATTTGTTCACTCTGTCGCTTCCATTACTGATGCTTCTAGATACACAGTTTTATACTGGCACAGATTTGGAAAAATGTTCCTTCATTTTGGCAAAATTGGATATCAAACCACATGAAAGAACAACACCCTTTGTCTCTTTATCAGACAATAATACGAGCGAAAGAAGAAATGAGATGGAATTTTCAACTTTAATTGTTTGTAAATTGGAATATTTTATGGGAGGAGCAGTTTTAGGAAAGCACCATGAACTACTTAGAAAAAAAAGAGGGTAAAATAAACTTGCAGAAGAAACTTAAAAGGGGACATTTAAATGTTGGAAAGCTGAGTAAAATGACACTATGAAGAACTAGAGAAGAAAACAAAAAGTTGAGACAACTGGATCAAAAACTATGAAAACCAGGAAAAGTGGGAGCTGGAAGATATACATTGGATATAAGTGTGCAAGAAGGTGACTGGAAATTCTGAAGGTAGTTCTGGTCTTGACTGAAGACAGAACTGAAAAATGGAGGAAGATGGAAAAAATGAATTTATTGTTTTCAAAAGTGATTTCCTGGTGTAGCTGCAGGTGGTTACCTGAATTCCATAACTGCTGTAGCAATCTATTTTTTTTAATAATACTTGGATGAAACAAATTATTATATAATGTAAATATACAGGTGAAGAACACTAGTAGCACATCAGGAGTTCATACCGTATCAGTAGGGTTTTGAAAGTAGAAGAGAGTCCATTGTGAAATAGTTTAATCCATGAGTAAAAGAAATATAGAAGGAATTAAGGTCTGGAGTTTGAATGACTTGCTACCCTAGTTTAATTCTCAAGTAACTCCACTGAAGATTTTTAGATGGTAAACTTTTGATGGTACCTCCCACTCCACCTCTTAACAGTACATGGTCTCTCAAAAATTCTTGTCAGAAGAGAAAAATAATTTATGTGCAATTGTGCTTGCTATTTATGTAACTATGTAGTCCTAATCATGATTATATCTGGGCGTGTATTTAGAATCTGAAGACCGAGATTATATTTAGTATACTTGCTTTAAGAACTAAAAGTCCAATTAGGATGAATATGTCTCTGTGACTCATTTAAATATTGAAAGTTAACCAATTTTGAGACCGTTTTAATTTTATTATTATAAATAATAATTTTATAAACCTGTCATTTGTCATCTTTGACCGCAAGGCCTGGAAGTTTGTATCTTACCCTTTTAGTCCCAGTTAATGTTAAACCAGGCCATATGTCAGTGCTCCTCTCTCTATTTGGTCTGGTCAAATATATTTGCCTTTGTCAGTGCTTCATTTAATTATGTCCAAACTTTCCCCTAATGTCTGCCTTCCCTTTGC
Organism: Megaceryle maxima; assembly: GCA_024605025.1. NCBI lineage: Eukaryota > Metazoa > Chordata > Aves > Coraciiformes > Cerylidae > Megaceryle > Megaceryle maxima. The sequence continues at coordinate 29,485 of JANHGN010012339.1, read as the reverse complement.
TTCCGTTGGATTCCCCCAGTGCTATTAGAGGGTGGCTTATACTTAACTCTGGATTTCCTATTCTTGTTCTCTTCTCTTAGAGAATGAGATTTCTCTCTCTTCTTATCCTGAGATACTGTTTTTAAAACTGATAGGAGTCAACTGGTATATCTTTTGACAACCTTAAACGTTCTCAGGAGCAATCCTCCATAGGAAGCCTTTCCTCACAGTTTATTTTTTTTCCTTTTTTTTCTGTAGAACTTATGCCACTTTTGGGAACTGGACATGTCAGGTGAACAGCTTCTGGAGAAATGTTAGAAGAAAAATGTTGAGTTATCTTTTGTGTCCTGAGGCCTCAATTTCTGTCTTAATCATGCTAAAAGGCTTGTCAATACACTACTTGTCCCAAATGCTTAATTGGAGTAGGTTTCTAAATCGGTGTTTGTAATTCAGTTGCTAATACTAAGCAGAGAAGATTCTGAAGGGCATCCTGTTACCTTTTAAGATGCATCAAGGAAACCATGTTGCACCAGGCTGAAGACCATGAGCTGTGTAGGTTTATTGATGCAGCTGTCATAAAACTGCTGTTTGGCTGTTTAGTTCTGGTTGGATGTGTATTTAGCTTTTGTAGAAATTTTTTTTATTATTATTTTATTTTGTTGTTATAATTTATCACCACTACAGGCTAAATTATTTCGTATTTCTTAATTCTACAGTTCACATTATTATGAATGTATTTCTGCTGGAGTACTTAGTTTTGATGGCTTTTTTTGGTCTGACAACAGTTTCCTTTTTATGCACCATGTAAAGAGGTCCAAAGCTGTTCCAGTACCATTTTTTCAGGGATATCCTGTACAACTTTAACGGGTGTTTTATTAGATACAAACCGTGAAAATTCTCACATTAAAAGCTCAGATGCCATTTAGTATGTGCTACACAGCCACTCATAGCTATGACAGTGCTGCTATGTGTTGCCTCTTACAGAGAAAACAGCATTTTTGAAATTCTCTGACTTGCATAAAATTCCAAAGTTCACAGAAAATATTGGTGCCTACTTAAGCAGACGATGGTTGGTTGTAAGGACATGTCAGTGTTTTCATGCATCAGTAACGATTCCCAAGATATCATTGTAAATTAGCCCAGGAAACAAACAGTAGGTGCAGTGCCTGATGCACATCAGGGGTTTGATTAGTCACAATTTCTTTATGTTTCTGAGCAAGCGGATTCAGCTAGTGGTGCTGTATAAGCAGTACTAAATCTGCCTAGAAACACATTATTGTAAATATAGACAGGTAATTAACCCTAATCAGACAAGTTACTGCAAGCAAATCCTCACGTGCTTGTGAGGATTCATTCAGAAATGAAAGACAGAATTTATCTTCTGGCTTACAGGGGAGCCTCTGTTTTCTTTCATTTCTCTCACTGACACTAAATATGCCACTTTTTCATTCTAATTAGGTTTGTTACTTTCTGCTGCTTTGATGAATGGAAAAGGTAGTGCAACAAATTTGTTTTGTATTCTTATATAGTCTCAGATGTCTTCCACAGTTCTTTTTGTCAAGGTCTTGGCTTCTTTTTCCTATGGTCTAGATTCTAATTAGAAGCGTAATCCAAAAGGATTTTGCTATTTTCATTTTTCTCTACGGTCATAAGGCTCTTCTCTCTTATTAGCTTCTTTGGCTACAGGGCTAACAAAATCAAGCATAAAAGAATCTGTGAAAATCAAACAATGAGACATAGTAGAGAGGAAATATATAAATACTTAGGTGTAAGGAAACTTGTTTTTTTCAGCAGCTTAATGCTACAGAATGTGATGACAAAAAAGAACTTTAGTTTGAATGTGCTCACTGAAACCCACCACATATTTGTATGTGCAAGGATATCTTTTGAATTACTGACTATTAAGAGTTAACTAGAAACTAGAAAAATAGATCTTATTTGTATTTAATCTCATCAGTTTTAAGAGAATAAGTTGACTGAATTTTATGTTGTTTTTAGGAAAAGATCCACACAAAGGAATTATTGCTCTTTAGATTGGAATGATATTAATAAATATATAAATCTCAATGTAGATATTTTTCTAGATTTTTTTTCTTGTATTACTTTGAATATGTGCACTTTGAACTGTGAATTTACTGGATTATGACATAATGCTGTTATTCCTATTGCTTTTATTTTTCTATGTATTAGAGGTAGTTAAGAACAGTTGCTGCTTGATTCAAATCAGACGTAGATTTCTGCATGCACTCATTTGATTTATAATTTGACATAGCACAACCAGGTTATGTGAAAGGAACAAAATTTCTCCTGTGCCACCAGGTTATCAAATGCTGGCTACTGGTCTCTTCTTTCTAGATTTTTCTGTGACTAAACTGATACAGAAAGCAGATGGCTAGAGACTAACATCACCATCTCCTTGCTTGCTGGTCTGTATAGCTGGTTGAATATTGAAAAATTAAAAGGATATGTACTACTTCAGGTGACACTGAACTTTCCTTCAACTTGTCATCACTGTAAAGGAGAGGGAAGCATGGGTAGTGGGATAGGTGACCATTTCATGCTCTGGGTATTGTTATCTGGTAACAGTTTGACTGTCTTTTCCTAGAAGCCTTGAAAATTTGGAACCCCACACTGACTGGATTCCTCCTTCCATCACTCCTCACTCAGTGAATTGCAGAGTTCCAAGAGATTCCTTCTTCCTTCCTTCTCCACAACCCCCCATATTCCCCTCCATTTCCCAGTGGCAATGTTTGCCTAAATGTGGTCCTAATGTAGAGGGGCTTTTTCACCTATCTGCTGTTTCTTATTTCTATTTAATGTAGACAAGTGTATTTTTAATCCAGTTAAGTTATGTCGTTCAAATCTTATATTCTGACAGATCTATGAACAGTGCATTTTTTAATATAACTTCAAAACTATTGCTATGCATAGAAGGAGGACTAAAATAATTCTGTGTTGCTTCAAAGAGTCTGGTTCATGCAATCATGCTGGTCTCAATTAAGGAAGTTGATAAAAATTGTCATTGGTGCATAAGAAATGCTGGGTAGTTTGGGGTAAAGAGTTTACTTCAATTTATCATACACTGGGGAGTAATTAGCATTCTTAGTGGCTCAACAGACTAAGTGCTTAATAGAACACATTTTTCTTTTTGGTCTCTGTGTGGCTGTAGTTCATCCACTTCCTTTTCCACCAGGTTTAACTGCATATGTTTGCTCAGTTTGTCTAGAGTTCAGATACTCTTCTATTCAAGAAAATGCTTTAGTCTTCACACAACTTCAAGATGTACAAATCAGTCCTGGATGATGCTTGAACTGCTGTTAGTTGTTTTTGGAGTGTTGCTTCTTGTGAAGTGACTGTCAAGTACCAAATCTGTGTTTATGAACTAGATTTCATTTCTTTTGAACTTGAAATTTTTATTCATTGTCAAAATGCTCTTTCATGAAGTTGTTAAGAGTATGGAGAGGCACATTTATGCTATGGTCTTAAATTCCTTCACAAGCTGGCTTTATCCTTTAATACTTAACTTTGAAGGACTTCAAGCCTTAGTTTGTTTCATAGTTGAACATATACTGTATTTGGATTGTGTTCAATTTCCTATGGTGATGAAAACTTCAAATGTACGCCTTTCTGATTTCAGTGAAACTCTCTTTCTGGTTTTATTGCACAGTTGGAAAAATATTTATTTAGTAAACTGTCTATGGAATGTTTTGCAAATGGTTTATTGAGATTTTATGCAGTTTTGTGTGCCAGTGATTTGAAACCTCAGGTCATTATCGCCATCTCCTAATTACACGAGCACAGTTCACATTATGAAGTTATTAAGGTTAAGTAAGTCTCAGGATTAATTTCCTGGGAAAATTTCTGTAAAGCACTATAAAATGTTATCATTGTCCTGCTGCTGTTCAGCATTTCATGTTCATGTTCTTGTATTTTTAATATGTTTGCTTTTGTCTTTTTTTGTATAGCATCTGAATGACTACTTAGCTGCTGCTTATTTTGATGGCATATGAATATCATCAAATAGTTCTGATCTTGAGCTCCTGTCTCCCTTTGGCTGTAAACACTTTCAAGCAGAAGAGTGACCAGCGTGAATTCAGTGGATGGCTTTCATTTGATAATTATATTCCATGTTTTTTTTTTTTCCTCTTCATTGTTTGTACATAGGTGGCTGAATATTACATTGCCTTTCTTTTAGCTATCTTATAACTGTATGCGTAGGGTGTCATTATGGTCTGTGTATGATTTGGGCACCTTCAGCTTCATCTCACCTGTACAGCTACTTACTTTAAGTTGACAGAGGCCTTTCTCTAGAGACTTGTGTCTCTACATTTCAGGACATTATTCCTTAAACCATAACCAGAAAACAAAATAATGAAAAGTCTTCATGTTTCTGATTTTGCACTATTATGAAACAGATGTCTATTCATTGAAGTAATTATCCTGCTTTTTGACTGCAAAAAAACCTATTTTGCTATCCCCTGATCTTTTCAACCAGAATTAAATTAGGATTCATTTTAGATCAGGTGTGGTTGTTGTTATTTGTGGTGGTTGTGGTGGTCAGTTATTGATAGATAAGTCAAAACATTTTCAAGGCACCAAACTTGATTCTGAGTTTCCACTACAGTATGAGGAATGCAACATGTCTCGTTAAAGAGATAAATGTTGCAGAAAATAGAAACTCTGTGTGACTGATTGTGAATTAATAAATTATTTCTATGTGAGAAACTCACACTTCATTAAACTGCAAAGGATTGAACTGTGTCTTTTAAGAGGCTTAGAGCATCCTTTACAAACTTGGGACTGGAAACGATCCTGCATTATATCTTTCACTTTTAATCTGGAAAAAATTTACAGTATAAGTTCCAGAGACAACATAATTCATTAATATTGCTGTGTATTTTGCTGCATGTTTGCATTTCAGCTAGAATTACCTTTTCCAAATGTACATTAACAAATAAAACCCAGACTTTTTGAGTCTACCTCAGGTGGTATTTAGACTTGTGCCTGAAAGAGCAAAGTCATCTTGACTTTAGCAGATAAATCTTTACATGGAAATGTTTAAATGCACCTTCCAATAAGACAGATTTGGATATTTTTGTTTAAATGGATTTCCCTTACTATTACAGTATTATTACTGTGATTTAACAGTACACTGGAGTGTGTTAATTTTGGGAACTTTATAAAAATTGAATAAACATCATTTTGTGTGTGGGTGTAACTGTATAGACTTAGTTAGCTTAGTGAATTTACCATCACTGATGAGCTCTCCATAAGAGAGTAACTCAGTGTTTTTGTGCATTAAAGAACTTGTTGACTGCACTAATTTACATGTTCACAATATCTTCTTCTTGTAGTGACATCTATGACGTTTACACCTGAAGTGGCATGTCTTCCATAGGGAAGGAATAGGAGGACAAGAAAGGAAGATAAGATGATGAATGATGAAGAATTCCTTCTTATTGACAAATTTTCCAAAGCCTGACTCCTGGTAAGGAAGAGAGAAGTCTTGTAATTTTCTGATTTAAAAAAAAAAAAAAAAAAAAAGGAGAAACATACCACACAGGTTATTAAAGTAGAGATGGATATTGGTATGGAATTGGGTAGAAGAGAAATTGGAAGAATAGTTGCTTATAAGAACCAGAGCATAATGAAAGCTTCTGTGGAGCCAATATGACAGTGAGAGACTCAACTGATCTTTAACCTCAGAAAGATAAGACAGAACAGAAAAGAGAAACAAAGGGGTCCTCCCAGATGCGAAATATACAGATCTAGTTCTTCAAGTGATTTGCATGATTCCATTTCACTTGGACAGGGTTGTAGTTTAATACAGCACTTTATTATTTTTAGCTACAAACGAGAAGAAAATCTGCTTGAGTTCTAGCTGTTACAAGACAGACTTCCGTGGTATGTGGCAGCTACTGTATACATAGATACGTATATGTATGTCAAGGTGGATGTATTTCTTCAGTTTAAAGGTCTGAAAAGGCTTTTGTGTTGAAGTTGAGATGTGTTCTTCTCTACTCCCCTAAACAATGAATTTGAGGATTGTGTGCAAATCTCAGTAGAGAGACAATCTTTGGTATTTACAGTGGCCTTGGTTTCCATACTGTGCACAACCTTCTATTATATAGTCTGAGCACCTATAGCTGTTGCCAAACAGCATTTTACTACTCAAGATGGCATCTGGAAAATTGTGTGAGGCAGAGGCTGTAATTTCATCACTGTGCAAAACATGGGTGGTAATGCATTTTTTTGATCAAAATTATTCTTTACTCTTAGTAGTAAACTAAAAGAGATCAGGGAGGAAAGAAGGCCCTGCAGTAACTTAAGAAGCTTTGTGCATATTATCCTAGGAGTTTGCTTAGACCAACAAGTTACCTCTTACTCTGTGTCCGTATATCCTAGATTTGGGTTTTAGTAAGAAAAGCGGCATTTTTGTTTTAATTTGGAAGTATATGTAGGAAATGCCTATTCTTTCCTGGGAAGTTACATAGAAGAATGGGATATATATTATTCATAGAAACATTTTGGTTGGAAGAGACCTTTAAGATCATTAAGTCCAACCATTAACCCAGCACTGCCAGGTCACCACTGAACCATGTCTCAGCACCACATCTACACTGTCTTATAAATACCTCCAGGGATGGTGACTCACTTGCCTAGACAGCCTGTTCCAGTGACTCACGACCCTTTTGATGTAGAAATTTTTCTTAATGTCCAGTCTAAACCTCCCCTGGTGAAACTTTGGGCCGTTTTGTCTTATCCTATTGCTTGTTACCTGAGAGAAGAAATGGAGCCCCACTTTGCTACAGCCTCCTTTCAGGTAGTTGTAGGGAGCGATAAGGTCTCTCCTCAGCCTCCTTTTCTCCAGGGTAAACACCCCTAGTTTTCTCAGCTGTTCCTTGTAAAACTTGTTCTCTAGATACTTCACCAGCTTTGTTGCTTTTCTTTGGACATCCTCCAGCACCTTAATGTCCTTCTTGGAGTGAGGGGCCCAAAACTGAACACAGGATTTGAGTTGTGGCCTCACCAGTGCCAAGTACTGGGGGATGATCAGTTCTCTACTCCTGCTGGTCACACTGTTTCTGGTACAAGTCTTGATGCTGTTGGCCTCCATGGCCACCTGGACACACTGATGGCTTATATTTAGATGGTTGTCAATTAGTAACCCCAGGTCATTTGCCACCGGGCAGCTTTCCAGCCACTCTGCCCCAAGCCTGTAGCATTGCCTGGGGTTGTTGTGACCCACGTGCAAGACCCAGCACTTGGTCTTTTTGAACCTCATACCACCGCCCTCGGCTCATTGATCCAGCCTGTCCAGATCCCTCTGTGGTGCACAGATCAGCACTCCCACCCAACTTGGTGTTGACAGCAAACTTGCTGAGGGTACCCTGAATCCACTTGTCCAGGTCATCGATAAAGACATTAAAGAGAACTGGCCCCAGTACTGAGCCCTGGGGAACAACTTGTGAGTGGCCACCAACTAGATTTAATTCTACCTCTGCTCTTTGGGCCTGGCCATCCAGTGTTTTACCCAGCAAAGTGTATGCCCATCCAAGCCATGAGCAGCCAGTTTCTCCAGGAGAATGTTCAGTACATCAGCCTTTTGCTCATCCTTGGTCACTGTTTCCTGTCTCATCCAGTAAAAGATGTAGTTTTGCATTAGTCCTCCTTTGGTTTTTAATGTACTTATAGAAAGAAGTCTACTCTTATGGCAGTAGACAGATTAAGTTGTAGTTGGGCTTTAACCCTTTCAGGTTTCTCCCAGCATAACCTTGTGACATCCTTGTAGTCTTCTGAGTTGCTTGCTTCTTCCATATGCTATAAACTTTCCTTTTATTCTTGAGTTCCTGTGTAACTAGGCAGGTCATCTTCACTGACAGCTTATCTAACAGTATGCTGGGATGGCCTGCTTCTGTGCCTTAAAGGTTTTTTTTCTTGAAGAATGTCCATCCTTCCTGGGCTCCTTTGCCCTTCAGGGCTGCCTCCAAAGGGACTCTGTCAAGCAGTCTCCTAATCAGATCAAAATCTGCCCTCTGAAAGTCCAAGGTGGTAGTTCTACCAACTCCTCTCTTTATCTTCCTGATAATTGAAATCTCTACCATTTCACAATTGCTATATGCCCAAGATGGCCTCCAACCTTCACAGCAGCCTCAAGTCCCTTCTCTGCTTGTTAACAACAGGTCTAGCAGGGAGCCTTCCGTTGGTGGCTCTCTCATCAGGTGTGTCAGGAAGTTTTCTTCCACACACTCCAGGAACCTCCTGGACTGTTTCCTCTCTGCTGTATTTCTATTATCTATTATTTCCAGCAGACGTGTGAAGATTAAGTCCTTCATGAGAACAAGTGGTAGTGTTTGTGAGACTTTTCCCAGCTGCTTATAGAATATTTCATCTACCTCTTCATTCTTGTTGGGCAGTCTATAGCAGAGTCCCACAATATCTGCTTTGTTGGCCTTGCCCCTGATTCTTACCCCTAAACTCTCAACCCTATTGTCACCATCATTAAGCTCAAGGCAGACAAAACACTCCCTAACACACAGGGCCACTCCACTGCCTCTTCTTCTTGGCCTATCCCATCTGAAGAGTTTATAGCCATCCAGTTGTGTAAATCACCCCACCATGTTTCTGTGGTGGCAGCTGTATCATAGTTTTCCCACTGTACAATGGATTCCAACTTCCCATTTTAGTTGTCCATGTTGCATTCGTTGGTGTAGGTGCACTTGAGCTGGGCTCTTGATCATGTCATTTTTTTGGGGGGGGAGAAGGCATAATTCCTACCTGACCATTTCCAGGCACTATTGTAATTTCTAGTCCATCAGTAACCCTTGCATCTTTGCTATTGCATGGATCTCTCTTCTCTACCTCCACTGAGATGGCAGACCAAAGGACCTCCCTAGCACACCGTCCCTCAAATGTTCATGTGCTGCCCCCAGACTTATCTGCAGAGAGCCTGACTTTGTCTTGACCCCTTAAAATCTAGTTTAAGGCTCTTTTGATGACTTATGCCAACTCCTGTGCAAAAAATCCTTTGAGATCCTCAAAATCCCCCTTTGAGACAGGTGGACGCCGTCTGTTGCCAGCACCTATGATCAACAACCTGTAGTCCTGCTGGATGATACCAGGCTCAGAGCCAGGTATTGGTCTGATGGGTCTTCCTGTTTCTTCCATCATTATTCCCTGCAGCTGGAGGGATAGAGGAGAACAGTACTTGTCCTCCTGATCCCTTAAGAAGTCTTCCCAAGGCCCTGAAATCTCACTTGACTGCCCTGAGTTTTCTCCTTGCGAGTTCATCTCTACCTCCCTGAGGTAGAGGATAACTAAAGATGGATAACTAAGGGCTGTACCAGGGTAGGACGGTTTCTCTCCATATCTTTAACCTGAGCCTCAGGGAAGCAGCAAACTCCCCCAAGAAGTGGGTCTGTTCTGCATATTGGGCCTTCTGTTCCCTTCAGAAGGGAGTCACCCATCACAGTGACTTGCCTTTTTTTCCTTTGTGGAAGCAGTTTTGCTGCAGAGCACAGGCCAACTTAACCTCAGTGACACATCTAAGCTAGATGAGCTGTTGTTCTCAGTATTGTCCAGTTCCACTTTTAGAACCCTGTGCCTGTTATGCTAGGCCACCTGGGAGGGTGGGGTTGTTGCTGAGAGGATGTGCCTGCTGCACTGGGCAGGAGTTTGTCATTGTTACCCCCTCTCCTTCAGGTCACTATGTTCAGTCAGGTGGAAAGATGATGGGAAATCCTCCAAGTTATATATCTTAATAAGCTTATTGCTTGTCAGCAGATATTATTAAAACTACTAGGGTAGTAATTAACAGGAAAAATTATATAGGTCCTGTATAAGGGAATAGCTTTTTTGAAAATGTAGAGATTTATTTATACTGCTTACATGGGCTGCTACCAAGAGTGGATCTGCATCCTTCCCATTTTGCAGACAAAATATTTTTTCCTCACCTTGAATATAGACTGTGTTTTAATTACTTATCTCTCAAACTGTCTTGCCATAGTATTACATTGACTAATGTCATTGTATTGAAATGATGAATACAAGGTGCTGCTATCATATCATAGCCTCTTTACTTACGGCTTTCATAACTGGAATTCCTTCCTTTTTTTTTTTTTGTTGTTTATGATGATAAGCATTTTACTGCTAGGATTTGAAAATCAAATTGGATGAAATGCTCTATTTAAAGGGGCAAATGTCATCTTTAATGGTCAGTGAGAGCTAAGATGGCAATTTTAGAAGGTGTCTTTTCTCAGTGGCTTTCAGATTTTTTGTGTATATGATGTTGGAAGCAATAAAAGTTTAATAAGCTAGGATGCCAGACAAGAGTAGGTTTTATCAGCTTCTGTGATATGATGTCTAAATATTACTTAATTTACATCTGTAGGCCTATGATAATGTGAAATATTCTTTGTCAGTTAAACATCTTAGTAAAAAAAAAACATGCGAAGTACCAACAAAAACCAGTCTTGGATTTTGTTCAATCTAATACAGTTTTGAAACATACACATCCCTAATGTGTATACAGTATTTTAACATCTTAATGAGTGTGTAGAGCAAAATAAAGCTCCGGTATTCATTAAAAAAGAAATGCAGCAGTATGAACTTGATGTTGCAGAGGAAATCAGAAAACCTTTCATTCCTAAGTCATTTGAAGTCATTTTGTGAAGTGTGACTCTATGAATTTTGTGTTGAGTGACAGTCTCTGTCCAGTGTCTAGAAACAACTGCTGACATGCAGGTAACAGCAATGTAATTGACAAAAGAGGTGAATTTGTAGATTCACTCCTGAAGTGAATTCATAAAGCATTTTTGCAAGAATATTTTTATGCCCAAAATTGTTCTAATATATACTTCTCATATGTTAGAAGCTGTCAGACTCCAGAACTCAGTCATGACTTACATAAGCAATGTCTTTGCTGTAAACAGAGATGAAAACACAGGCACACACATGAAATTGAGATGTCTACTCAGATAAAGTCAATATTATCACATTTTCCCTAGAACATAATTCATGCTGTATATTTCTTAAAGTTGTATTAATTTGATCTAATTGTAATCAGTGGCTAATTATAGTTCCATTAGGGAGAACTGGAAGACAACTTTCCAAGGAGCATTAGATGACTTAAATATGAAGTGACCAATCAGATGTCCACACCTCTATTAGATTAATTCCCAAGCAAAGTACATAGTTATTTAAGTCTAAGAGAAGATGTCTTGCTAGTTAAAATAATTTAAGTTTAAAAGGCTGTTCAGTCTAAGCAACAAATCATTCTGGCCTGAGGAATTAGCCGTGGGAAGCAGTGGCATGAAAATATCTTGTGTATTTAAAATTATGATCCATAACATTTGTAAAATAATCCTGTCCTGGGGTAAAGATGGACAAGTTCATGCTGTAGGTGACCACATTGATGAACTTTATTTTTCAGTTACATTGGTTTTGGAAAAAGATCCTGAACTTTTTGGTGTGGGAAATGGATAAAACAAAAAAACCTGTTAATCTTGGTGTCTATCTCAGTGTATTTCCTCACATGGCACATACTGTATGTGCAGTGTATTCTTTTTTTATATATATATATATATATACACACACAAGCCCAGAGTCAATATGGTAGTATACAGTAAAGGGAGTAGATGTAGGGAATCCCACTCTACAGTCAGCGATTTAGCAATAGAGGCTTCTTAGGCATGTGAACAGTGTTGTTCTTACTACTTATATTTGCTGTCTTTAGTAGCTGGGATCCAGAGAAGTCTTTAGCTCCTCATGCATGCTTGTGATATAAAAATATTAGTCATGATATCATTCTACCTCCCCACCTGATAGTTGAAATAGATAAGCTAGGTTTGAGCATGTAACTTTTTTAAAGATACAGGATAATTAATTATATAGATAAGCATGTTTATTGTAGTTTGTGGGTTTGGTTTGGCTTTGGTGTGGGTGTTTTTTGTGTGTGTGTGGGGGGGATTTTTTTGTTTGTTTCTGGTGGTTTTTTTTGTTTTGTTTTTGTTTTGTTTGTTTTTTTCTAGAAGAAAACAGCTGCTTTTAGGTTTCAAAACATCAAAGCAAACTTTCTGGTTTCAGTCTGTGGTGTTCTACCTTTTTCAAGGAAGGTGAGGCCTTTTCTATTAGAGTTGTCACCAGTCCACTTTGCTGAATAACATTAACCACATTTTTTTGTTGTCTTCCATAAATTAGTCAGAATTTGTTCATAGAGCTCCCTCCCAATTCTGAAAACTACCAACTGAAAAATAACAGTAGATCACAGGACTGGAAACCAGTACTATTGATTCACAGTCCCAATTTACTTTCTGCAATATCATTTAATCTGTTTGCTTTACAATTCTTCAATTTTTCTATGTAGCATAGTGTTGCTTCCTTTCTTCTATGCAGGGGAGTTTATTAAATCAGATTTGTAAAGGTTTTGAACGTAAAAAAATTTTCTTTAAACCCTTAGGATCGTACCATGGCTGTGATTTGCACTAATCCCTGCTCTCTGCTGTGTGACTAGTGCCATGAAAGACACAAAAAAACCTACTTTTCCTTCTTGAGGAAATTAAATTTACTGTTGTCTGTAATACCAAGCATCTTAAATGTATTAAATGATCACAATGCTTTGAAGGTGTTAATCTACTGAGGAGGCAGGTACTGATTTTGTTCAAGTCTCTCTGAGGTACATGATAGATTAACATCAGACATCTGGGAACATTTGCAGCTGTGGATTATGTAGCCTGTCTGATGGCCCCATGAGGAAGGAGTTATTTGCAGGGATGGTTGTCTTCCAATTTTGATTACAGGTCGACTTATGTAAGCTGAGCATTGCTGTGGTCTCTGAGGACAGAGAAACAAGTCCTGGTTTATTAATAAAATTAGGCTATAACAGTTCTGTACAACTTATAAAAAAGTATTTTTGTTCCTTAAACGAGTGGTTTTCATGGTTTGTATTAAAACAAAACACTGCTATTAAAAGCTACTAGGTAGCTTTAATAATGTGCATCAAACCATGTAAATATGAATGGATACCCTAGGGTATGAGCTCTAAATCAATTCACCAGAGATTCCTAATAATGAAGCAATTAATTTGAGATGGGAAGAGGTATCACTTGCCTTCCAGAGCTGAAAAGTTGCATTTCAGTTCACTCCCCCCTCACTCCTTCCTTCCCTCCTCTTGGCAAAACTGAGTTTTTACTCATAGCCGTGTGTGTCAGACTTACCATCTGTCAGAACCATAGTGCTGCCTGAAGAGACATTACACAAACACACATCTAAGCAGTTTAACCAGAACAGGTTGTATGCTATGCACTGCTAAAACTGTATTCAAACCTGTTTGCGTTTTATGTTGTGCTTTTCCAAAATGACTTTGGGAAGGAAAAAGCAGCCCATGAAACCCAGACCCCAGTAAGTACTACAGTTGCAACATATATCACAGCTTTCAGTAAAAGCAACAAGAGTGTGGAGGATAATTTGATGATATAATTTAGGCAGTAATGAGATCATTGTTGTTTCAAAGCTTATAATATGATAACATATAAATCCAGAGACTAAATCCTGCAAATAAGATGTGATAATTGAGTACAAAATGACAGCGTGAAGAATTAATGCTAATCTTATGGGCAAATACGGCTGCCACGTGGAGCTGTGCATTCTGTAGTTAAAGCTGCTGTGCTGAAACAACTTGTTCTATCTGTGGGAAAGTCATGTGTTTGAGTATTCCCCAGCTGGGCTGGTAGTAGACATGCACATGACCTGAGCCAACCTTTTCTGTATCAGAACCGAGAGTGACTTTGGCAGGCAAGCTGACTGTAATTGGCTGTGCTCAGCACCTTAGCAGATGTGCTCAGCACGCGTTAGGATCAGAATGTTTTGTCTACATGCAGCAAAACACCACCGAAAGCCACTAGAGATATTGCTTGACTAAGGTTTCCAGTTTGGCCACTGGGTCTGTTTTCACTTCTAAGAAAAATGTCATTCTCCCGGATATCTTTTTTTTTAAAAAAAAACAAAACCTTTTTAGCCTAGTCTGTATCTTGTGTGCTGAATTAGAAATATCCTGAGAGTGAAATCTGGTATGTGTTTGATTAGATAAATTCACCTCTGTATTTGTACATGCTTAAGAACAATGGTGAATGATTAAGGTGATGCTAGATGATGAGTAAGTGGGGTTTTATTTTTAACATAAAGGGCTGATGATAATATGCTCCCTAAGGAATTTATTTTCTAGGGAGTTCTGTTTTAGTTCTATGATCTCACAGACCCGGTCCAGCCTTCACAGTGGTGGTTACAGAAAGCTAGAGGCTGTACTTGGGCATTATTTTGGTAATTTTAATTCTTGTAGTATCAACAAGTGTGTTTCTGTGTACTAACAGAACCTTAGAGTTATTTGAAGGAATATTATGTTGTTTAAAACTGATTGGTAGGAAGGAGATAGCTCCAAATAGTACATTTCCAGAAATGATGTATTTTATAGTGAGTAATGCATAAGGCATAAAGATATGAAGTATTTGAACCTCTGTTTTCATCTGGGAATCCATTATTTCTTGCTCACCAAACAGTATGCTGGAGTGTTTTTCTTTTTGTCTGCCTGAAATAAAGCTATGAACAAAAACTAATTGAAAGTCTGTTGTCAGATAGATAGCCTTTGAATGTTCCTAGATAATGAAATAAAGCTCATCTGTATCTAAAAGTAGAAGAAAAAGGAACATTTTCAGTGATGTTTGGTAAAACTAGGAAGAGAATGTCCAACAGTTTACTTAATTAATAATAACAGTGCCAATAAGAATCAGGCTGTAAACTATACAAATCCACAAAGTGTGAGCATATCACAATACATTTCTTGGATAGCTTTGCTAAACACCAGCATGAATAGCAGAAACTCCACACATAATGCCTAATATGCTGATAAGTTTTCCTGTTATAAACAAGGAGGAGGTGAGGCTTTTGCTCTTGTCCTTTTCTGCTGGGTGTATTCCAGGGCAGGAGGCTCTGTGCTAGTGATAACGTGGGCTGGATTAACAGATGCAGAAACATCATCTTCCAGAAGCGATAGACATACTGTAGTGGCTGGATCTGTGAAGTTGATTTCACTCGCAGCACTCTCTCAGAGACTGTGTTTTTTCTATATGCTGTCTTTTGAGGGCAAAATTGGGTTGTAGCCTTTGAGCTAACCTTTTCATGTGGATGTTGATTAAATGCAACATCATAGATGATAATTAAATAAACTATATCAGACTAAGTAAATTGTTGGATGTTGTGAGAACTTGTTTTATGTAGGAACTTTGACTTTTGGCACAGAGTTTAGTGCTTGAAGGAGTTCTTTGTCAGAATATGTAAATATTTAAATTCAGCGTTTCTGTGAGGTAACAGTGTCTGTGTGCATTTATTCCTTGATGACCTTACATCGAGTACCTAACTTTCCCTTCCGTTATTTTTTCCCAATGAGTTTACAATTATTTTTGTCCAGAGTGTTTAATTTAGTCTGTTAACCAAGAAAGGGATCTTATCACACGACTGTAAAGAGCAGGGAGTGCCTTTCCACATATTACTTTTGCTTCTTGAGGGTGATTTAAAAAGGTGAACTGAATAGTCCCTTTTCTTTTCCATTTGCTTTTATATTTTTTTTTCTTTTTATTGCATGCTGTTTTATGTTACTTGGCTATTAGCTTATCTAGAGGTGTGGGAATAAGGTTGGGTTCCTTTCACCTCCTGCCCTGTGCCTAGTTTCTTAGTTCCTCTCTTGTGGACTTAACACCTTGCTAATATGCTCAGAAAGCTGTAAGAGTGAGATGCATTAATGCCTTAGGGTTATTCAGCAACCTAGGCAAGTGTTAGGTAAATGACAGTATATCTTCACAAAGTCCTCCTGTGGCTTATTTGAATCCTGGAAGTGCCACAGAGGGAGAGAGAAAAGACAGCTGTCAGGAGAGAAAACTTTTTTGACCAGATCTGTCTAGAGATTAAGGTGAAACTGTTGAAGCAGAAGAATGTCAGTCCATACAAAAGTATTAACATGGCATTTTTCAGAATAAAAAGATGACAGAAGCTTCTTCAGACCCCAGAACAAAGTTTAGTTCTTTAGAAACATTGGATCTGTTCCAGTATTGTTGCTGTTTGTATCCACAGAGATGACTTTTTGATATTTTAAATGTAAGATGCCAGTATAATTTTTTTTTCAGTAATTTGATCTTTAATAAAGAAATATTTCTGTGGAAGCATGCCTTCTTGTTTGGAAACTAATAAGCAAGCCTTAAAAAACCTCACAGCCCACAAACTTCTCCGAACTTTTGAGGACTTTCAGGTTCATACAAATCAAATCATAACCTGTTGCTGCTATTTTTACAATACACCAGTTTGCAGCCTGGTATGTATGCGAGACACTTCCCCTTTTCCCAGTGTCCTGATCTTTATCAAATTCAAGGCCAAAGAAATAAAAAAATAATTTCAACTTTGGGGGGGGAGGGGGAGCAGGGAAAGAAAGATGATTTAGACACATCTACAACTGTGTTCAAACACCACTTCAGGGAAAAGAGAACCTCATTCTGTACAAATTGAGCATAGAGCAGAATTTTCATATATTTCCCAGATGAAATTTCAGACCCTCAAGCTCCACAGCATTCCAAAGCCTCACAGTCAGTGCCAGACTTGGAGGAATTATTGAAAAGCTACTAATAAGAATTGTAGCCTGGCAGCAGAAGCAGCAAGGGCACCTGATGCTGGATGGGCAAAAAGGGATCTAAAGTGAGTAGGCTGCTTATGTCTTTTACTGAAGCAAAAGCAACAATACGCGATGTGGATTCCCTTGAGTATGAGAGCATTGTTGTTCAATATCCTTATTAATGATTTGGTGAGAGAATCAGATAACAATGTAAAATTTCATGGCAATGTCTAGTCATATCTAGGATGTGGGAAAATGGGCAAAGAAAGAAATTTTAGAAGTATTAACTGAATGTACGTATAAATGCCAAATAAATTTTATGTTCACTTCCTTCTGCCAGCTTTCCTAGTTCTTTTGTCTAATGCAATATACTTCAAAATCCCCATAAATCGCAGCTTTCTGCTTGAAAGTCCTAATGAAGCCAATGCATTAGGATTCATAGCAGGGCAAAAAGTAAGTAGAATTACCAGCAGATAGAGTTGGGAGTTTTACCTCAATGTGGCAGGTTAGCTTCACCATGTGAATGACAATGGATTCAACCCGAAGCTGGGAAATGCTGTAATCTCTCTTGTGACTGGGAAACCAATAAGTAAAAACTTCATTGGTGATATAAAACAGAGCAGTATAACAGCTTTTACCAATGTCAGAAAACTCATTCTCACACTCAGGAGGTGTCTGGGAGCTGATGGCATCTGTGTCAGGTCAGGGATCTCACAGTTCTGTATGTATCCTTTTTCTTTATTGTGGTGTTGCTCAGTGCTTTGAAAAATTCTGGCTATTGAAGAACATTAAAGTACCTGTATAGTAAAGGTTACTAAAGTCATAAAGGTCATAGAGAGGTAAAATAGCTTCCCACAGCAAGGATAAGGAGCATCAGATTGGGCAGATGTAATGTTCATAACAAACCAGTGGTTCTGGTTCATTAACTTACACATAGCTTGTAAGCAAGCTCTACAGCCCCTTGTTGTGAATATTTAGGATTTATGAAAAACAAATAGCTAATTTCCTAAAAGAAAGAACCTACAATAATATGTCCTATGCCAATAAACAAGGTGCTTCTGGCTCAAGAGTTCACTGAGCTGCAAATTAGAAAGTGTTCATAAGAAAGAGCAATGCCTGCTTGCTTGCTTTGTTCCTAAACTCTTTCCTCAGCATCTTCTAGTCACGGTTGCTGGAGACTGAATACAGGGCTAGACAGATCCTTTGCTGGGTTTTGTATGGTTACTGTTTGACAGCCATATTGCTTCTACTAGGCTTGAACTTAATCAAGGTGATGGCCAGAGCTACATGAACATGTAATTCCACACCGTAGGACAGTGTCAGTAGCCTGAAGCTGAGGCCATTACATCTGTGGTATATACTGCCCAGGGTTTTTCTTTGGACTAGGTTTAATCTCATCATCTGGACTGAATATCCCCATTATGTATGTGATCATGTTGTATTTGATTCAGTATTAGGGAACAGATAGTGGTTTGTGTACATGAGAAGCAGAGATTCCAGTCTGATTTCTTCTGGAGGTAATCTAATTTGTGTTCACCCAGTCCATCTTGTGTGCTGAACCAGTGCACAGTAAATGGGGACAGCAAGGGATTTGTTTCAAATTAACAGATACTCTGAACAAAAAATAATAATACAGCTTAGTTCAGCTTTGTCTTGATTTTTTGGAGACAGACTTTTCTTTCCTTTTGTACAGCAGTGATGTTGCTAATGGCTGCTATTTCTGGGCGACTCTTTTCTGATATGTGGGGCTGCTCTGATGCCCCAGAGAAATATGTCCAGTAATTAATTAATTAGTATTATTAATGTGCATGTTTAATAGGCCTGTCTGCAGAAATAAGAGAATTGGCTATGAGGGATATTATTGCAGAACAGGTTTGTATCAGACATACTGAAGTCCATCCTTTTGCTTGGTGACACAGAAGAGGAGATTTCATTACGACAAAACTCCTAGCTGAAGAGACAAGAACAAATTCAACAACATGATGATGTGAATGTTTTCTGCTTCTATTTGTGAATTACATCTCTGTCACATAAGAGAGATAGCAGTCTGATAACTGTGATACAGGCACCACAGAGCAGATTGACAGAAGCTCGTTTACATTTAGATGGAACAGTTCTGCTGTCCTGAGGCAGACAGCCTCTGGTATAAGGCAGCACTGGAGTGTAGGAAAAAAGTGGGAGACTGTGAGCACTGAAGACGCAAGGACCGGAGCAAATTTCCTTTGGCTTATGTGTGGGTGGACGTTGGGTTTTCCTTCTGGTGTTGCAGAGTGGACTGGTTTGGGAATTGGACTCATAAGCAGTAGTTGTGGCACTTGGAGGAAGAATGTGGGTGCCACTGCTTTGAGGGGAAGACTTGGTCAGCTGTGTCTTGCCTTTGCCAGCAGCTCCTGGTGAGTTTTTGCAGGCACTGAGAGTGCAGTACAAAACTAGTCAATGGGATCTCATCACACTGCAAATAGTGGCTTCATGTTTATGTGGCTGAAAGGATTGTAGGGGCAGAAATCTCACTGATGATTTCTGTTCTTTGGTCTTTCACATCTACTTTTGTCCTTTTGAAGTGAGGTTCTGAGGAGATTTAATTAGGGAAATGATCAGGTGTTTTTACAAACAGTTTTTCAAATCTTGGAGAACGATGGCTGGTATAATTAACTGGATATAATGGATTACACTGGAAACAATGTATTTTGTATTCTTTCCAGAAAAATTGCATAGCTGAAGCTATGAAGCTAATTTTTGTCTTCATCAAAAAAAATGAAGTCACGGCATTTGTTGGCCCTCCACCGATGAGAATAGACACCAAGGGATTCAAACCACAACTAGGTATGTTCAAATGGAAAAAAAGGTGTCAATATGTGATTAAATGTCAGCCATGCAGATAGAGATGAAAATGCCATACTCAGAAGGTTTTTCCTTTTTTATCTATTTTTTTTTTCTATGCAGCTGTGTTTCATTCTGAATTTTAGAGAATCAGAGCTGATTTGAGAGGTGTAGTCAAGGACTTCTGTGTGAGGTATCATTACTGCTTGAAATCTGAGGCAGTTTATTAACATCTATTGTATGTCATGTTAGATTGTTTGGGGACAAAAAATGTGAGTTCTGACTTTTGGTGGTTGTATTCAGGCTTCTTTTCATAATATGAGTGCTACATTTTACAGAGGTTTAACCCTATGAGATGATAAATCACACAAAATGCTTCAGAACACTTCATACAAAACACTTTAATGCCAAAATGATTGAAAACCTTCAACACTGAAGTTAGTGAGAGCTGAGAGATTCCTCTGAAGCTATATCTGGTAAATTCTAGATTAGAGCTTTCTCTGCAAAATTCATCCTACTCTTGAGTCTGTGCTATGGCCTCTCTTACGGGTTACTCAAAGATCTAGATCTGACCTTAGATTTAATTAGACTAGGTATGTGACTCTCAATCCATGATTTTATGGGTTTATGTTCGGTTTAAGGGGAATACAGTGTTTTCCAGTTGTAGGGCCTTCAGTTGGATGATGTAAGAGTCTTCAGGTATAAAACTCTTTCTTTATATATGTAGTAAATCCTCCTATCCTTCATTCAACTACACAGGCAAAATTTGCAGCAACATGCAGATGTAGTCCTAGAATAACTTTGTGGGGTTTCTTTAAATACAAAAATTACACATATCGCTGGCTTAGTCTAAATAATACCTTGTTCCTAAAAGCTTTTCCACATTAGACTATTACACTCTAATGATTATAGCTGTACTTTACATACAAATACTGTCATAATTTAGTGGTGAAAGAATAAGTCATGCATATATAAGTTTGAGCTAATTCTAGCTTTTGAAAAACAACCATTTACAAGCTTATTACCTCATTTGATGCAAGAATGAGTCATCTTTTGCAGTAATGCTCCTTTGAATGAGGTAAGATAACACCCATACAGTGTATTGGACAAATCCATATGTAAGTACTGGAAGTTTGCTATGCCCTTCTGTATAGATTGTGACCATATGGTAGTCTCTTCTTTTTACAATATGTGATAATCAGCTGAATGTTTCATGCATAATAATATGGTGTGTCTGTGTAATGGAGCAGAATGGAATACTTTTGTTTTGGCTTGTTACTGAAAATCACCTTGCTGTTAGTGCAGTCATGCATTTTGGGAAGGTATTTGTGGATGTTTGAGAATGACAGAAATTTTGCTTCTTTTGTGGTAGGCATTATTCTACTAGGAGTGAAATTCTTTTCCATCAGAATTTAAATTATAAAAGAAAGGAAAACATAATGGAAACACAGTAGTCCTTGTTAAAGCTTGAAACTGCCCTTTCGTGAAAGAATGGATTTTAAATATTTAATGCTAGTAAAGTGTGCGTTTCTTTGTTAAAAGTGGCATATTCAATCTGAAAGTATGGGAAACTTTCATCTAAATACTAAGGAAAACTTGAGAAACTTGAAATTATTGCTAGGACAGGGGAAAAGGGTGGCAAACACTTTTTAAAAGTTATTAAAAATGTATTTTTGCTCCACTATTTTTTTTTGTTAAAATACCAACTAGGTTGTACATGCTGCTGTTTTACTAAAGAGATGAAGTAATGAAATACAGGAATCTACTTGGCTGAACTAGATGTTGAAATGGCTCTGAAGTCTATTAAAACTTCCACACATTCACATTTGAAAACACATACTGGACATCACCTGTAGCATCCTGAAAGAGCCTATCAAGAAGCATAACAGCTGGCATAAAATGATAGTTCAATCTAAGTAAGTGGGGGAAAAGTGCTGGTGCTCTTGGTCCCTTTGTTTGTAGAACATGGGTCACAGTGGCCTGTGTGAAGTAGGAGAAAGGACTTTGAATAGTGTTGTAGTAAAGGAGGTGGTAGTGAAGCTGCTCCAGATATTTCACTTATAGTGGTCTAGGAAAGAAGGAATAAAATGATAATGGTAATGCAAGAATGAAAAGAGGAGAAAGAAATGGAGTATGTAAAAAATGCAAAGGGGTGTCAGTCAGTAAAGGGTCACAGAGCACTGGAACGGAGACTGGAGTCTCCTTCTCTGGAGATTTTAAAGACCCACCTGGCTGCATTCCTGTGTGACCTGTGCTGGATTGTATGGTCCTGCTCTGGCAGGGGGGTTGGACTTGAAGATCTCCAGGGTCCCTTCCAACCCCTGACACCCTGTGATACCTGTGAAGATGCACAAATAAAAAAATAAGACGTTAACCTCAAGATGTCACCTCTGGCTTATGAGAACTGTTTTGCTGGAAGCTGAGAGAGTATGTGCAGAAATATCTCTTTGTGCTACATACTTTACTTTCTATGCTGTTCTTGCAGTTTTTGGTCCTGTTGGGGTAGGGTATTGGGACTTGATGGCTTTGTGTGGTGACCTGGTAGGGCATTCTTGTATTCTTGTTATATTTTGCAAGAGTAGTGAGGAGAAGGAAGCCTGAAAACAAACAAAAATAAAGAGGCAGCCTTATGATGAGCAAAATTCATCCTTATAGTTCAATTTCACATTTGCTGCCTGAGGAAGTGTTTTGGAAACAGGCCAAAGAAATAGGAATGCCAGAGTCTGAAGTCTAAACTCTGGTCTAGCCTCAGGAAAAAATTATATCATCTTGCTACATGAATGTTAAATACAGAACAAAGAAATACAGACCAGCTTCATCCAAGATACTTGCGGGGATGCTTATTGTGAGTGGTCGTGTAAAGTGTATGTTGCATGCCTTATAAAAAATATTAATGTGATTCCATTATTCTCAGCTGAACTCCTGATAAAACTGATGTGTTGGTGGGAAGGCTTCTGTGAGTCTGCTGTTAAGGTCTGCCTGCCACCAAAGTGAAAGCAAGGTACCATTGTGTCAAGTGGAGTTCAGCTGCCTCTATTTGTACTGTCAATCATACTTTCATGAATTGGAGTTTTTTCTTTGCCTTTGTTAAAAATACTTCTGGCGTTCATTTCTCTTTGCTGCAGGAGTGGATCAAATATCATTAAAGGTAAGGAATTAGAAATAAATGACCTTGGGAGGAGACATGTCTATTCTTCCACTGTCTTTTACACATATCTTTATCTGCAGGCTTCAATTGTTGTATCTTTAAGACACAATATTATATCTATATGTAATATTATACTTATAAGTTGTTTAATGTATACATTTATATGTACATGTTACACATATTTTAAGTAAATAAAAACAGTAATTAATCTTATGTACATATGCACACATATATGCAGATAAATATTTGTATTTGTGTATGGGGGATGGTGTTTCCAAGCTGTGTTGCTTTGTGGTTTCCTACTATGTTGCTGCTCTGGCTATGTACACCTTGGGGTCCTGGTGGATGCTGGCTTGGACATGTGCCCGCAACATGCTGTTGTGGCAAAGGAGGTTGAATGACATCCTGGTCTGCATTGGGTGGAGTGTTGTCAACAGGTCAAGGGAGGTAATCCTACCACTCTGCTCAGCATTGGTGAGGTCACACGTGGAGTGCTGGGTCTAGTTACAGGCTCCCAGGTATAGGAGAGATATGGACATACTGGAATTTCGAGTCCGGGGGAGGGCTGTGAAGGTGATTAGGGGACTGGAGCAGCTCGCCTATTGGGAAATGCTTGGGGGGCTGGGATTGTTCAGCCTGGAGAAGAGAAGGATCAAGTGAAATTTTATTAATAAATACCCAAGGGAGGGTGCAAGGAGGACAGAGGTAGGTGCCTTTCAGTGGGTGCCTGGTGACAGGACCAGAGGCAATGGACACCAACTGAAACACAAGAGCTTCTGTCTGAACAAGAAACTCGTCCTTACTGTGAGGGTGACCAAGCACCAGGGAGGTCATGGAATCTCCATCTTTGGAGATATTCAAAAGCTGTCTGGACATGGTCCTGGACAGCCAGTTCATTGTCAGTCTGTACAGACATAGTTCAGTAGGTTTAATTAGTGAAAAAGAAGACCCTATGAATGAGAATACGTTGGCTGTGATTATTTGGAACAGTGCTGGTATTTCTTCTGATCTAAAGGGAGACACACATAGACTTCGCTTTTGTCTCATTACTGTGGTACATCAGAATGTAAAGGAAATAACTTACAGTAGTTTACTGCAATAAAGATAAAAACCTGATTTTTATAAGGCTAAAGTGGCAATTTACTACAGTGGAAAAGAAGCAATGAAATTTTCTGTAAACTTAATTCAAAGAGCTGAAAAGAAGGCAGGTCATAAAGTAAAATTTATTTTTGAACAGGTATAAAAATTCTATAGATCATTTTACACTTAAGGAGGATGAACCAGCCTGAAGACTCCTCATTAACTTTCAAGGGCCATTTGGCAGATAATGGAAGTCATCCACTAAACATTTATTCGTCTTGTCTTACAGACACACATGCCTATCTCTGAACAACAAGATAAACTGTAGGAGAGAAAAGCTGCTTCTTTTGCATAGAGGCCAGGAGAAAAAGTGGCAGAGAAATAAGACGGAGGGAGGGATAAGGTTGAGGGTAGGCAGGAATATATAGATTAAATAGAAAAACAAATTAAAACATTTCCATGACACAATGAACAAGAAAAATAAAAAACTGCTGGAGGCGCACACTTTTGTCCAGGAAAGAAATGGGAAGGTGCAATTCCAAACTAACAGCCTAGCTTTAAAAAGTTGAATCATTTGTTTTATTGAATATCCTGTGGTGATTTTTAGCTTGTTTGGTGGGTTTGTTTGTTTGTTTGTGTAGGGTTGTTTTGTTTTGTGTAGAACTATGGAAAACTTGAGATTAGTTTGTATCTCCCATCTGTCCGGCTCTCCCTCCAAGGTTTCAGCATCCTTTCACTGTGGAAGGGGAGGGACTGGGAGTCTATGGTTTACTAGAGCTGACATTGCAATGATCAGAAGTCTGCTCAGTGGAAAGAAATGCAAATCTGGATTTTGAAAATATAAATGAAACAAAGTTGGGAATCTGCTATGAAAAGTGCAATTGTACAGTAACAACACAGAATTGTTTCTACTTTTGAAGTTAATACAGACTTAAGGCTTTTTTTTTTTTTGTGAAAACAAACAAACAAACACCTTAAAGTGCTTTATTTGTAAACAAAAAGTTAAGAGGGTTTTTTCAAAGTTTTTTTTGAACATGCAACACCTTTCATTAATTGGAAACAAATGATCCTTCGGTTTTTACTCAATGAAAAGCTATGCAGTGGGTTAGACTCTCCTGAGTTTTTCCAATGCCCCAAATTTCACCAATGTCTTGTGCTGGAGAGTACACTTTAGTTTCAACAACACATTGAGAAAATGTAAGAAAATATAAGGTAGTTTATGATTAACTCTTTGAGATGCCATGAAAATTTACTGCGTATTTTCTGGTTTTGTGTTAGGGCCTGTTCAGGAAGTATTGTTTCTATGAATTTTCATTATTTTTCCATCATTACCCATGCATGCCATTCTGTAGGTTGTGAATAGAATCTATAGAACAATCAATAGAAATGGAAATCAGTCATCTTGTGAATTTATTCCTGTTGCAATTTATTTATGTTGTGGGTGTGGAAAGTGGCAAACAGTCAGTCTGTCTCCAAGCCACAGTCAGTGCTTTCGGGTACCTACACTTGACTTCAAGTTTTCCTCCATAGGTTGTTTTCTTAGGTGCACTGATCCAAGGTGTCCCAGCCTTTGTTAATGAAGGAATTAAAAACCACAAGCAGCCTTCCACACTGCATGAATTCTAGCTTCCTTTCCCATTGCTGCTGAAGACTGCTGGTGTGGCAGTGGCTGCAGTAAGGCCTCACAGAGAACAGCAAGCAAAGAAGTTTGGTCACCTAAAAAAGCATTTTGTTTTTAATTTTGCGTTTCATTCAATGTTGCATAGGGAATCTCTCAAGAAACAAGGTGGTATGCAAGCAGCAAAAGAGTCTTTCCATTTGCTGTAGGCTCTAACTTAAAGATAGGATAGAAAAAAAAAGGCTTACATTCTTGATTGCATGTATTCTGTAGCTACACATGTATTTTATTAGACACAAGCGCAGTTCAATCTATGCCAGAATGCATTTGGCTTCAGTCAGAAGCTAGGCTGTAACATCTGCTGTTGAGAAGAGTATCAATTCTGGTGGTAGAGAAAGTCCTTCCTGAGTTGGTATGTTCTGGCACCTGCTTATTTCTCCCTGAGCCACTGCAGTCCTGTACATCTCCTGTACTATCTCCTTTTTCTGGTATTGTGGCTCTTCCAGTGCTTTTCTCTTACACATGCATCTCAGTTTGCTGCCTTGTCCTCCAGCCCCTCTTTTTGAGGCAGGTTGTTTCCTCATGTGCCAGAGGAATTCAGCAGAGCAGGGACATTAGCAGCACTCATTAATCATTTCCCTGGTCTGTTGCCTTTTTCTAAAAAGCTCATGGTCTTAAGTTGCAGGGCAAAGTTGCTCGCCCTGGCCGTAGGGTAAGCTATTTAATTGATATGGGTTCTTAAGCGAAGGCAGCTTCCAAACCCTAAAACACTTGTCCTCATGAAAGAAGCCTGCACTCAGTATACACAAAATACAGTTCTTCTGTGGCTTATTATATGGAGACAGACAACCATTGTTAGATGGCACATGCTTGGTGTTAAGGTGGGTATTGTCTTTCACAAGCTTCTAATCTTTGTCCCACAGATGGGAAACTAGAGTTTGCCTGGGAAGTGACTGTTAGATTTTTTCATATTTAAGTAACTTTTTTTTTTAAAGTATTTGTTTTTTTTTCCTGATGTTTATCCTAAACATTCAACCTACAGCAAATACTGCCTGTGGACTTAGACTGAAGTGAAAATAGGATCTTGTAATGAGACAGGTTTGGTAAGTTTAAGTGAATACAGTTGTTGTCTGATACTTTCTGGTATGAGTACCCTGCTCTTCCTCTCCAGAAATGGGAAGAAACAAATTATTTAGTCTTGTAACTCATCCCATAACTATGTTATTTGGATGGGGAGAATAGAGGAGAGGCCATATAAGCCTTTTCTGTAACCTGGTAGGCTGGGCAGAGGAGTCCTAGGGAAGTAATCTACAAAGCAGAAACCAAACTTACTGTGTAAGGGTTTAGCAAGGACGTACCTTTCTATGTAATCGTGTCTCTGCAGGCTGTGTTCTGGAGTCACCCTGTATTCTGGAGTTACCTGTCAGTAAACCACTGTTAGTTCTAAAGAAACTTTAGAACTTGTTTGAAGACAAAGGTGAACTCAACACATCATGATCTAGTCCAATTGTATCAAATGGAGTAGTTACAAAAAAAAAAAAAAAGTTGTCAAAAAAAAATCTGTTGAATCATGTGTTAGCGATGGAAGTTCTAACTTCTCTTAAAACACATTACATCTTTTAGACACTGTGACAGCAGATATGAGTGAATGAACCTAGTGCATATTCCATTTATGAAAAAAGTAATTCAGCTGATTAATTTTAGGGACTTGAAAGATCTATTCAATATACTGACATCAAAACTTGTGTGATTCAGAATTCTGTGTCTTTAAAAATCCCTTCAAGTACTTTATGTGCTTTGTAGTCTCTACAGAGTAAGAGCTGCATGATGATTGCAGGCTGTTCATTAGAATTGCAGGAACATCCCAGTACTTAATTTCTGTTTGATGAAACCATGGTTAAGTCTCATTCGAGAGTCCACTCAGTGTTCTAGCAGACACCAATTCCCTGGTAATAAGCAATGACAGTACCTACCAAACAATAGGTAATGGTTTAGCTTTGCTCTTTTATTTTTATAAATCTTTGCTTTTGATTCTGTCAGGAGTTTAACATTTGTGCAAAGGGTAACATTCTCCTTCTTTTCATGGTTTTCCTCAGACCCTCTTGTAGATACTGTACTTCTACTATTTAAAAAAAAAAAAAAAAATTGGTTCTGAATGTTTTGGGCTACTTTAATGTAGCTGTCTTCCTGTCTCCTACCTTCTGTCTGCCTCTACCCCACTGCTTATTCTGTCTCTTAATGCTCTTAATAGTTTGTTGTCATGGCTTGATGGTTTCTTATGAGACCGCATGAAAGGTAGCGTACATTTCAAACTGTAGGACAACAAGAGAGGAAGGCTTTAAAAAAAACCAGTGTTAAAGTAAAACCTATACATTCTTTGTGATTTTAGGTAGAAATTTACACATGTTAAAAAAAAAAAAAAATCCCTCCGTTCCATATAGAACTGATGTTCTCTATGGTTCCATAAGAGTGAGGAAGATAGTTTACCACAATATTTCAGGAGAATTGTGTGCCATAAACAATTGCTCAATGTGAAAATATTCCCTTCTGCAAAGGTATGTATAGTTTGAATTTTTTTTTTCACACTTCTCAGATGCTGGAGTTTGTTGGGTTTGTTTGGTTTTTAACTTGAGACATCCAATTCATGTGTGATAAAGTAAGTGTGTGTATGAGAACATTCATTCTGATTAGACATTTCCAAAATTACAGGAATATAAAAGTACCTAAAGCATTTGCTATCGAGTCTTGCCTTAAATCTGTATGCAGTGTCTTTATTGTGAGAAAGAAGGATGGCTGAGTGGGTGGTTTTTTTTTTTTCATTGGCATACTGAACTTTCAGCTGAAAACTGAAAAGCTTTGTTTTTCGTTTGTTTTATGATACAAACCCCCTTATTTTCATTATAATATTTTTTCCATTTCTTTCTGAGCAATTCTGGTTTTGACCGTGGTTTTTTGAAACTGTGTGTTGGTATTTTTTAATTTCAGAAAGTGCTGATCCTAGAAAATGCTGACATTTGGTCTCCCCCAGTATGGAGGTTTTCAGAATCTATCTGTAGTTGATTTATGAATTATCATCTCCCTAGTGGATGGAGTATCTTCAGTGCTTGCCCATTGCTCCAAATTCTGATGAGATTGGTTTTTAGTGTTAGTACCATAAATAACTTTATTGTTATGGGCACATGCACTCTTGTGCATTATCAAATGGGTTGAAACAACTGACTGAATTTGCAAACGCCAGTAACCAGCCATCATATACAGATGTAACTGATGTAGATGATTATACTGTATGTGTAAACCAGGTCTATGAGCAACTCTGATGATATCAACAGAAGAAACTTGTTAGCAGTTAGATATGAAGAGCAGCTTTGGTCTACAAAGTTGTAATAAATACTCCCTTTTAATTTTTCCTTCCCACTTGGTATTGTGCTTTGGTATTCTTGGGCTCTGTGGTTGGTTCATGCTTTATTCTTTATAGAGTTGTCAGTTAAACTGGCCAGACGATTTCTCTGCTTTTTCTTTAAAAAGATGTTCATTCTTTGCTCCAAAAGGTGAAGGGATAGGGAGGGAAGCACACACCTGTGTTATGTGAAGACAGAAGTATGTTGAGAGCGTAGTATCTGTACATGGTAGTGAATATTGTATTCATACAGAAGTAATGCAGAACAGAAGTTGAAAATATGGCATTGTGTCTTGGTTGCATTATGGTCCCAGCTATAGATTAGGTAGGATTGTGTTTGCTTATCAGTGTCTGTAGTATCATACTCACTGTAAATAAATCTTCCTGCTGTTTGTTTACCTACTGCTCCTAGCCACTTGTATTTTCTCCTCTCCCTATTTACCCCATGGTGTCTGCCCTAGGAATGTTTTAGAATAAGACCAGATTACAGTTCCTATCAATACATTTCATAAGGTGACAGTTCAGCTGTTGTTCTTTACCAGTTCGTCTAGTGTCTTCAAATTCAAATTCTCTGTCTGCCATGGACATGACAGGGTGTGAATTATGATGCAACAGAATATTTATTGTTATGAAGGGTAAGGCTAAAAGTCAAGTACCACTAAATGCACAAATGCATGAATGGTTGTACCGTAAGTCACATATTGAAATGCCATGTGGTTGTAAGTTGGTCCAGTGCAATTCTTTACTTAAATTACAAAGTTCAAGAATAATTTATAATAATGATTTATAATA
>JANHGN010012338.1:2942-57353 GCA_024605025.1 Megaceryle maxima | reverse complement strand
GAGGAGACTGAGAGGAGACCTTATTGCTCTCTACAACTACCTAAAAGGAGGTTGTAGCGAGGCTGGTGTTGGTCTCTCCTCCCAAATTACTAATGATAAAATGAGAGGAAATGTCCTTAAGTTGCATCAGGGGAGGTTTAGATTGGATATTAGGAAGAAATTCTTCACTGAGAGAGTGGTTGGGCACTAGAAAAGGCTGACCAGGGAGGTAGTGGAGTCATCATCCCTGGAGGGGTTTAAAAAAAAGAGTGGATGTAGCACTTGAGGCTATGGTCTAATGGACAGAGATGTTAGGATAAAGGTTGGACTTGATGTTCCTAGAGGTCCTTTCCAACACTAATTATTCTGTGATTCTGTAGATGCTTCTCTAAACTTTTCTTCTTCCTAAGTCTTCTTTCCAGTCCCACTGATAACAGAGATGATTTTGCTGGAGCTGTTTGGCATAATAATAAATCTTTGTTTTTCATCTCCTTTGTAAAAATTTAGCAAGAGATGTTGGGGCTTGTGGTAGAACAGGACTGAGTGTCTGCATTGATGAACTCCCACAGCACTTGCAGCTATTTATTCCATCCAAACCAAAACCACTTCTTTGACCACAGTTCTAATGAAATACACACTCCATAGCAAATGCAGAACTGCTCATTTCTCACTGGCAGGCTACAAATGGCTACTTAAGTGTCACTTTGGAAGAAGAAACAGTTTCAGGTCTACAACCATGACTGAGTTGCTTGCAATGGAAACACTAAACATCATGGAGCTATGCTAATTTGTGTCCATCAAATAGCAGTCATCAGAGCTCTCAAAGCTCACCCTTTAAAAAGCATAACAAATATTTCTGTATGAATATTTCTACCTTGGGAGAGATTTTTCTATAGCCTTCAATGTGTTTTTCTCTAGGTTAAAAGATGCTGCTTCTATACTCCAGTGTTGTAGGAGACTTCAGTATGCCACTCCTCCACATCCAGACCCCAAAGTTGAACTGAAATTTTCTCCTCTAAAACAGTGTGTGTTTTCAGGCATACATGAAGCACTACCTGCTGAGGTGGTCAGAGGTGGCTGAACTGGTGGTGACAGAAGCGGTACAATTATCTTACTGCCTGTATTTTGCTTATTAACACTCAGTCAATGCAACAAAACCTCCTGTTGGCTGTGCACTGAAATTGGGGGTGGTGTATAGGCACCTGTCCATTGGGATTGAAATACTACAGAAATTCAACGTGGTGAAAAAGACAAGTTATGGGATGTAATCTTAAGTGTAGCAACAGGATTGATACTTGAGTGATGTTTGGTACTGAGGTCTCCAGGTAGGAAGGAGATAGCTGATTGAAGAGCCAGACAGAAAAGCATTTTTAAGTGGGGCACAATCTTGTTTCCCAAAACTTGCTGCCATGGGTGTAAGAGCACATACTCCTCTATGAGGTGCTCTTGGAAGACCAGCAGCTTGGAAGACCAGCTCCAGGTTTGATCACTACTCTTAGCCTGGGTGTTTCACCTCAGTGTCATGCATTGTGTTTGGATGCAAAAGAAGATGGAAGCCATGTGTTAAACTTGTAAAGGAGCATTTATTACTGCTAGATGTCTTATTGTCCCTGCTTAAATTGTCAACCTTGTGTGGTGGGCACTGTTCCACTCCCATGGAGCTGTTGATAAATGCCATGTTTTGAACATGTTACAGTCTAGATATGAAAAAGGGACAAAAAAGCAAAAGCAGATGCATAGAAGGAGAGCAGTGAAGTCCCTTGCCCAAGGACAGAAGGCAGTTCAGTGTCTGAGCCAGGCACTGATCCCAGGTCCCCCAGTTCTAAATATAGCCCAATAACCACTAGACCACATTGCTGATTCCTATTAAGCAAATTATATTTCTACTCTTCATCAGTTTCATAAACAGGGGAAATAAGCAAACCAAAGAAGTGTGTGTTTTTACAGATATTTCTAGCAGCAGCATTCATGCAAATGCATGTCTTCTAACATTTCTAAAAGCTCTTTTTTTTTTTTTTTTAACAAATGTTCTTGCAAAAGTGAATGATAACTGTCACTTTCATGTTTTTGAGACAGGAATAAAAATGCTTGCAAATGCTCACAATACAGGTGTTTTTTCACAAATATGGGGGGATTTTTTATAAATAATATTTTGGAATTTACCAAATTTTGTGTTGGCATTTTTGTGTAGTATTTATACCCACATATATATTTATTGCAATCACTAATGGATTGTACTGCTTTCAAAAGCTCAGGATGACCAAAAGGATTTGGTGTGGCTTTTTGTTTTTGAAGTACAATCCATCAAATCCCAAGGAATGTGCTCATATAAAAGATGGTTTGGGGGTCATGCTTAGAAATAATGTTGGTGTTATGACATACCTTCCCATGAAATGGATATGCAAAGTTGTACAGTATATAATAATTAGTGATTTTTTGTTCATCTGAGGTCATCTGCTATTTGGATAAATTAGACATCCTGAATTTGAGACTGACTGAAACTTAAGGTCAGAACAAACCCCTGAAAACTAGGATATGTTTCCTTTGTTTCTGGGGTGGGTATTTACAAAAGCAGCCACAGAGGTATGTGTGTTTTCAACATGAAATCACAGGTCTTTTCTGAAAATCCAGACAAGCTTGAAATCTGACCTACATTCACCTGAAATTTGGCAGTTTTGGGGGTTCTGGGTAAACCTGGAGCCTGACACAAAATCTGAAACTAGGGGATTATGACTATGTGTGGCTGTCATTCTGACATGCTCCTCATGGTTCTTACTCACACTCAAGACAGAAATAACTGCATTTATGTCTGTACACTTGCTGAAGCAAGTGTCACCAACATGGAACTGTCTTCCTCCTTTTCTCTTCCAAAAATATCACAAGACAACTGGGAAAAGCTTGTACTTCTCTGACTAAGACTCTGTCAGCACCATCCTACTGATCTGCAGGCAACTTGTCTTAAAATTTGGAAACAGTCTGGAGCCAAGCCTCTGGTTCATGACTGCTATTATTAAGGACCAAAGTAAGGATATTTTCTCCTTGTTATAAATAGGTATAAAAGGTAAGAAGGAGAGCACAGGCAATTCAGAATATTTTTTAACTTCTTTGTTGCTTCACAAGTTCTCAAATAATCTTTTCAACCTTATGGTGAGATTGCCAAGGCAATAAAGGAAATACATGATTATGTACCTTCTTATGGAGATTTCACAGCACTTTCACCACTTAAAAAACCTGATAGATTTACAGATGTAATGGTAAAGCTCACAGTTCTTTTTCAGTCATTCCAAATTGGCTTTTTGAGTTAGGTAAGAACAACAGTATTTAGCCAATAAATATGCTATCTTCATTTTAGTCTTCTCTTTAAATCCCAGAGCCTCCTAAGACATGAGGAAAAAAGGATGCAAAGAGCTCCCAACCCCACCTACTGTTATTTTCAACTTGCTCTGAAGTCAGTGGAAGGCCCTTGATGACCTCACTAGACCTCTGCCAGGTGGCCAGAAGATCACTTAATAGGATCATTATCCAGGACTGACGAGCAGTTTTGGCCCCAGAGTAATTATTTGGATGCTCTTTTGTACCATCGCATGGACTTTTTCATGTGCAGGGCAAGAATCTTGCCCATTCTCAATCTCTCCCAGCACTTGTCCCAGAGACGCCTGGGGGACAGAGGCATTTGTAACTATAGCAGTGACTATAATGTTTTGCTCTCCTAGGGATGACTCTCTCAAAAGCTGGCCTGCTGGTATTTCACTGTTGTTAAAAATAGTGCTGAGGAATTTGTCTTAGAGGAAAAAACAGCATGCTGTATAAATAATTGCACAAACTTTGCAAATGGATGAAGAAGGAAATAGCTCTGGGGCTCTTTAACTTGAGTCTGGGGTTGAGATGCTCAGCACACCACAACACTCTGATAAAGTATCTCCTTGGGAAAAAAAAAAAAAATTTAGGCTTTTCAGGGAATTTCTGATGACTGTGGAAAGAATGAATCCCCTAATTGCCCTGCATTGCATTCCCTAATGGCTCTGCATTGCATTTCTAAGAATTGTTTCAGCACATGGCAAGTTTGTGAAGTTTCTAATAAATTTGTAATTAATAACACCAGTGACAAAATAATAAACTCGCTATTGGTGCCATTTGGAAGAAATAAATGCTTAGCAATTCCTGCTGACATGAGATGCTACCGATGGAAGATTTATGCTTTGCGGCAAACCAGTGCTGTGCTGTGTAGCAGAGCGGTGTAGCTCACTTCACCATGGCCGCTGTGATCCAGGATGGAAAGTACAAGTGTGGTAAATGAAAACAAGCCCCCAAAGGATGACTAGCATAAGCCTAATGCAAACGTTACTGAAAGAATGGCTGGTTGCAAATCGAAATGATTACAGAGAGATCTGTGGGCAAAACTTTGATAGAGTAATGAAAAACTAAATACCAACAAAACCAAGTAAGCTTTGATGCTGTTTTATGAGACAGCTTTCTACCATGTATTTTTAGAACCAAGCATTGTTATTCTGGAATAAATGAACTTAGAAAGAGTAACATCTGGGAACGCACACCATTAATCTTAACTTTTTGTTGAAAGCTTCAAAACAATGACCATCTCTCATGGGGAATCTCAATAATAAAAATGAGGTTTTCTGTTTGTTTGGTTTTTTGGGGGGGAGGATGCTAAAAGAACAAGCTGACAAATTGGTAGCAGATAAAAGCTTTTACCAAAAAGTAGAAAAGAAATGTTTCTAACAGTTTATCAATCTATTAGGCTCTTACAATAGACAATGGCTGTAGTTATGTGGAGAAAAAGCTGGCCTATTACTTTCTCTTCCAGAAACACGCCCATCATATGGGCTGCCAGTGGCTCAACCTGGTACCATCCCAATATTTATTCCTTTGCAATGCTGATGTGTTTTTTTGTTGGTTTTGTTGGTGTTTTTTTGTTTTTGTTTTTGGTTTTGTTTTGTTTTGTTTTTTAATGCCTGGAAGATGACAAGATTTTATTTCACAATTGAAACAATAAGAGACCGGGGACCAAAAAAAAGAAAAAAAAAATTAATGCTCTTTTCAGAGAGATTATTCAATTACTTGGTACAATGTTTCCATCTAAGCCACGGCTCATTCTCACAGTTCCTGGCACCACAGGACTGTGGTACTGGGAAGGGTTTTTTTTGCTGACATGCTTTGGCTGTAGAACAGCTAATGAGGTGATTTCTTGGTCACCGTTGGTTATATATATATACATACACACACACATACATATATCTGTAGAGCTTGTGTGTGTGTGTGTACATATTTATGGATATTTGTACATATTTCTATGTGTTGTCTATTCCTAAAACATGTAAGAAAGTGTTAGTTCACTTCAGATCACATGAAGCACTTAAATTAATAAGCTCACTTCTTCAAAATGCACAACATGCCCTACTATGTTGCAGACTGCCCTCACTGTTACCTTACAGGATATAAAGACTAGAAGCAATACCCAGAAAAAGACTCTGGATGAAATGCCTCAAAGTCACAGTGGAGGCTGAATCCCAGTTTCAAAAGTGAACACCACTTAATTTTATGCTTTTATAAACCTAAATTGTTCTTAAAAGTGTTACTTTGTTTCCTAAGTGATTTCAGTGATTTAAAGAATGTGACTTTACAGGTTTTACAGCCCCAAGTCCATCATTTGCTGAAAGTTTCTTTCTCTAATAGAGTCCTTCTATTTCATTGCACATCCTTTGTGAGAACACTCAGGAAAGAAAAGCTTTTGGTAGTTGTGCTTCATGGCATACTTTCCACTTTCCCACTTAAATTGATTTGTAGACAGATATAAATCCAAATTTCAAAATGTTTGGTGTTACAGCTTGGGTGGGTTAGACGGGTAACTAATGCTTATCCATATGTCCTGAATATGCAAGCTTTGGCTCAAAATCTCATGAGGATAGTTCTCCTGCTTCCAGTTGGGCTGGATTTACTGGTCTTTTTTTTCCTTTTTTTTTTTTTTTTTTCCAGAAACACACCCTTAACATTGGCTGCCAGAAACTACATCTGGTACTATCCTACTTTTTGAACATTTTGCTTTAAAATTAGAGGGGGTGAAGAGCCAAATATTTTAGGACTTGCTAAATGGGTTTATTCTAGAAAAGTGCATGCCCATGCATACCATGCAATTTATGCAAGAAAGATACCATCCATCTAGTAAAATATTACTGCACCCGCTCAAACCTGACATCTGCATACTGCCTGACAGAATAAAACCAGCAATGAAATATATTTAACCATTTAAAATTATATTAAAAATGTTACCTTTAAGCTTTAGAGTAGATTCCACTGCAAAGAAAGTGAAATGTTGCAATCACACTTTGGGGATGATTTGAAGGGTGCTTCACAAGATGTTTTTCCTTTTGCAACATTCCACTGTAAAAATGAAATTCAGAAAGTTTTAGTCAATTGCACCAGTTAATTGCTCAAATTTGGCAGCTATTTCCTCTTCTTCTAGGAGGTAGGGAAGATGCACAGATGGGTTAGTGTCTATAGTCTATCCTTATAATAGTAGAGACTTGCATCTGATAGGCAGCAGGCCCTGAGATCTCACAGGCTTATTTTACTGCTGCCAAGAGGAGACCCTGGGTAAAGAGAGCAATGGGCTGCCTGCAGTTTTTTTAATGCCTTCTGTGGGGATACTATGGGAGAGGGTGCCTTTCCTAGAGAGGCAAGTGAAGGCCTGGAGGAGGTGAATTGGTGCCTCTTGGCACCTGAGAGGGTCCCAAACCCTGCTGAGCTCTGGCCAGTGACAGGGAAAAACCATCTCACACTGTCTGGATACTGTCCTGCTGCAAAGCAGAGACACCCTGCTCCCAGCAGACAAAGCAGTAAGAAAAACAGGGATGTGATGGGAGAAAGCGTAAGCACAGTAATTCAGTTCATCTCCCATTCCACAGAGCAGAAATACTGTTTTGATGCTCAATGGAACAGCCTCATAGAGAAGCAGGAAGAAAAATATGCAGCTGAAGCACTCGTATTCCTGCCCTGCTGGCTCCATGTCCTCCCTTCACAGGACTGGGCACAACCCAAGGAGACATGGCATGAACTGCCCAATTTTGGGCTCTGTGATCTGCTATGAATGAAGAACATTTTCAGGATATTTGTATTAGAGGAGTGGCATTACACCCTATTAATGGTAGATTTACCCCTGGCTATCTGAGCTAAAAAACCCCACTCTCAAACCCAACTTTGTTTACTAGATGGGTCCCTGAGACCAGCATTTTGTCAGCAGTGGTGGACCCTGGGCTGCACTGATACTAAGGTTAGCCAGTGCCCCCACAGACATCTGCAGCAAGCCATTGGCTTTCATGGCCACTGCTACGTGAGCATCCAAGGGGTAGTGACATCTTGTGAGCAAGATCCAGCTCTTTGGGTAATGTTATTACACAAAACAAAAGTTGATTACTTGCATGTTTCATGGGTGAAAACTCCTAACGTCTTCTCCTTCTTTTTGATACTGCAGTCAAAAAGTAATATGGATTTTGTTACATTCAACATCTGGTCCAAAAATGTGCATTTCCACTAAGGAAAACACAAACCAGAAAAGGCAAGCCAAAACAAACACACACAAAATGTTACTATTGTTTTTACATATTTTACCCAGATAGGATTTTCAATATGTACAGAAACTGTATCTGATATTATGCAGTTGGGTCTAGATATCGAACTTGAAAAAATTTATTTCTCTTCACATGCCTTTTGTTTTCCTTCAGTCTTCACAAGTCTTTTACTTCTTAACTCGCAGCGGACAACCCTCAAATTGCATTTTCAGTGTATGTTTTATAGAGGTATAAAAATATGTGGGATAAGAAAGATTTAACATTGCATTTCACAATTCATTTAACAAAGTAGCTGTAGTTAGTTAGAAAATTTGACTTGGTGAGATCATTCTGGGGTGGGAGTGGGACTGTATGTGGAACAGGGACCTAAGGAATGTTCCTACAATTAGGTTGAGGCATCACAGTCCAACGATGGGAATTTGCTCTGGGAGATAGATCTTGCTGTAAACCATTCAAGGGCATGAGGCACTGACATATGACAAATGGAGCTGCTGAGAGAGCGGGTCATACAAGCTAATGATTTTCAATCTTTAATCAGGCACCTATCTTGGCATAGTGTATTAGATTTGAGTAAATAAGTACCTTCAAGGCCAAAGTTGTGATGGGAATTTTGCAGGGGAAAACTGAGCTGGAAGAAAAAAACTTTAGTTGCTCTTCACTCACAGCACTGAGCGAACAGGGTCAAATCCTGCCACCTCTGCCAGGTCCAGTAGCACCTTACTGGCAAGCGGGAAGCTACTGGAGATACCAGGCAGACAGCCATACCTCTGGGAAAGCAGAGGGTGCTGGCTTGTCAGCAACGAGGAGCGCTCTGCAGCATCTGGGTGGAAAGAGGGAAGAAAAATGTTGCTTAGAATCTGCTTAGTTCGGGCCTTGTATTCCCTGACCTCCAAGTTTTTGGGCACAATTTTATACCCACAGCTGACTGCGGGCACACAAATTATAGCATTCAGGAATTTAACTACCTGATGATTGGGCCTGTGCTCAGTGTTGTAACCCCAAACATTCCACATTCATGAGAGAAGCCTCCAAAAAAATAAAAAAACCTGCAAGACTTGTTTCAGGATTGTGAATTAATACTTTTTGAAACTTCTGCTTTTTTGAGCCTGAGTGGCTTGCATTTGCAAGTTATTCCACCATCATAAACAGTGGGAATCTTTGGAAAAAATACAGCAGTAAAATCACATTTCTGTACAGCAAAATGATTAATGAAAATGGACCTTCAGAAAGACAACAAAAAAAGACAGCAAAAAAAAAAAAAAGATATCAAGACTTAGGATGAAGCTGCTGAAGATTGTACTAAAGAGGGTGCCGGGCCGAGGAAGCATCTTAACACACACAGAGGAAAACATACATACACACACACACACACATATATGTATAAATACACATATACAAAGTTATCATCTAGGACACCAGAATGGCTGATATCTTTGGCCTTCAGGAACAATGACACTTTTTGTTGTATCAAGGAAGCACATCAATGACAGAGACAAGAGGCTCCTTGGAACAGTGCCCAGAGTGTTGAGCCCACACAAGAATAAGGAGTCTCACAAGTTTCAACTCCTCCCACCTGCTGAGCATGTTAGTGCCCTTTTCAACCAAACAACAGCCATCAGAAACATGGGCAGAACATGGCAAAACGTGCACTCACACCAAGGCTTACTACTAAGGGAGAAGAGGAGCATAAATCAGGTGTGCCAGAGCCATCCCATTGGTAATGCTTTCCTGGAAGTCCTTAGATCTTAGTGCTCTTCAGTAAAAGTTGGCTCCATCCAGAAGGCTAGCTCCATCCAACTTTTGTTATGTATTTTGCTGCAGTTCTTGTCTCTGCAACTGCATGTTGACCAGTGGTTGAGAAAGCTGTAGACACACGCTAATTTAAAAAAAACCCAAACATGTATTTCAACAATTTCAAGCAAAACTTACAAGCACTTTAATACAAAGCTACATACCAATAGATTATTTTAAGCCAGGTTGTGGAACAAGATTGGAATTCTTGCGGGGGTGTCTTTCAAAAATCACATCCTTCTGCCCAAGTATGAAGTAGAGACAAAGAAGCTCTTGGAGACCCCTGAATGTCACAATTTCATAAGATATTCCTCTGCTCATTGCCATTGAGATGATGCTGCTGCACCAACAAGTTTTCTTTCTTTTTTTTTTTTTTTTCTTTTTCTTTTTATCTGTAGGGAAGACAGGAAGGTTATATAGCTTGTCAGTGGCCTTCCCAGTGTCACGGGCAAAACATCTTATCACAGCCTTCCTGATTATATTTTTTTAAAGTAGTTGCAGCTATAGGAACTTATTCCCTAACCCAGTAAACCTTTTGGGAAATGCCTTTTTCTGCCTCTGACAGGCTAATTGACCTTGACCCAAGAAAAGCTTGTGGTTCCAGAAGGTCTAAGGTATTTTTGAATAGGATGCTCAACTATCTTGTACTTGCTACTGTATACTGGCAAGGGAGAATCACAACCAAATATTCTCTTTAATACTGAAACCCCAGAAATTTGGGAAAAAAACAAAACATACAATTTAAATGAAACTCAAACAGCTCAGGAGGGTGCCCTCTATTTGCAGGGATAACCAGATCTGTACAGCTTTTATTTTAAGGCCAGTTTCTTAAGCAGTAAGCATTTTTTACTTCCCTTCTACTTCATTATGCCATTGTACTCAAATTTCGGCCCTTTTATCCTTTGCCCATTTCAGTCATGTTCTGGGATCTGCAACGAAACCACTACAGGAGATGGTCTGCAGCATCAGTAATGCTTTAAGACAAGCTCGGTAGCTCATATTTCTGTTAGCATCCCATTGCAAAGGGGAAAGATCAGTTTGCTTTGTTCTTAGGCCTTGATTTTCATAAGGTAATGATGACTGTGGGTATAATTGTGGTCAGGCTTAAGTGGTAGCACGAGGGCAGAAAAACAGAGAGACACTTCCGTGAGGCTGGTTTCCCCTTTGCCGCGCAGCCGGAGCAGGGCTCACCTTCCCCCTGGGCACAGTCCCCTGCCTGGGAAGGAGGGATGTGCCAGCTGTGGCTCAGCTGCAGCAGAAGCAGGAGTTTGGGAGCGGAGCACCAGCCTAAGCACCCATAACTTCAGGTCCCTTCTAGGGACCATCTGATGAGGGGTTAACCTCCTCCAGATTAACCTTCTCTACAATGGCAGTAATAAACACTCCCATTTCTCTTTGACTCACAGCTGAGCAGGAAACTTCAGTGGATTTTAGTTCCTCTGATGTTGCACAATCATTGCCCTCATGCAAAAAATGTATTTGTGGCTGAATATTTGCTTGATAGTTGGGCTAGATACTGCAAGCAGTGCTGTTTTTAATGGGGATGGTATGCTCTGTGGGTCGAATAGTTATTAGGTATGCTGGTATAGGCAAAAGTTTCAGTTATGCAGTGAACACAAATGCCTGTTCAGCTGTGATATTAAAGCGGGTCAAGTTTTTTAAACATCCTTTGAACATTACTTGAAGCGATTGAGATTAAATATTCTGAATCTTACAACACTTTAAAAAAACTTCTTTTTTAATATGTTTTCAAAATGAAAATGGTTTGTTTATTTATTTATTTATTTATTTTTAAGTCACAGGAGTCCCACAAATTACTTTGTCTCTAAAGACATGTCTTCTGAAATTTAATTAAATATTCTCCGATATTTGAAAACAGAACACAAATGTTTTCTAACAAAACTCTGTGTTTCTGACCAGGCACCATGTAAAATATGTGGTATGAACATTCTCCTGGGGGGTGAGAGGATCTATAAGCATGCATTTGAAAAATTTCAACCAGCAGTAATGAATATTCATATGAACTAAACAGAATGAGATTTATGCAAGCTTGCAATGCCATTTTCCTGCAGTAACAATATGTAAATATCTTTACACATAGGTTCTTGAAGAGAGAATGAAATTGGAGTGCAAGTGTCATGGAGTTTCAGGTTCCTGTACAACTAAGACCTGCTGGACCACACTTCCTAAATTCAGAGAGATTGGATATATTTTGAAAGAGAAATACAATGCTGCAGTGCAAGTGGAGGTGGTACGAGCCAGTAGACTAAGACAGCCAACCTTCCTGAAGATCAAGCAGATTAAAAGTTACCAGAAACCCATGGAAACGGATTTAGTGTATATCGAAAAGTCACCAAACTACTGTGAGGAAGATGCTTCCACGGGGAGCGTCGGTACCCAGGGACGACTCTGCAACCGTACCTCTCCCAATGCAGATGGGTGTGACATGATGTGCTGTGGAAGAGGGTACAACACACACCAGTACACCAAGGTGTGGCAATGTAATTGCAAATTCCACTGGTGCTGCTTTGTGAAGTGCAACACATGTAGCGAGCGGACAGAGGTGTTCACCTGCAAATAACAGCATCACGTGCAAGTGAACAGAACAGATCACCACGAGTGAAGAGAGTGGAGTACAACAAATGATGACAGCATCATTTTGCACATCTAATCTTCTTTGGGAAAGAAAAAACACAACAATGAACACCACAACAACCACTCCCTCCCCACTACTTACACTTGTAAGGATGGTGCATTTTGGCTGGCTGGCTGTTGTAACTGCTTTGGAAACAAGGGCAACAGGATTAAGGTGATGTTGACAACCACATGAAACTTTCTCTCTCTTTCTCTTTTTTTTTTTTTTTTTTTTTTTTTTTTAAATCTACAATCTGGGTGTTGTAGAGTTCTCCTACTAAGTGTTTTAAGTTATACATATCAGAGAAGCTGATTGCATTGCAGCTACCGTGAAATTTAAAAGACACTTTCTTCTATTTTACAACAACAAAACCACCAAGCCCTGTGCAAATACATATTTTTTTTTAAGGAAATGAAATCTTCACAGACTAGAACACAGCAGTCTTGCTGCAAAAACCTAAATTTCTAAAAAAGCAGGTAGAGAAAAAACAACTGGTAGGGAGACAAAATCTATGGCGGAAATACTCCACTATCAGTTTGGAAAAAACTAACGTTCACAAAATCACATCAGCTGCCAGTTGACACTGGAACTCTTTGAATGAACATTAAAAATAATTATTTATGTTTTTAATAGTATCAAAAAAATTTAAGCACTAACGGGTAGCTATGTCTTAATTCTGTACTAAATGTAAACTTATTGGAACTCTGACTTTATTATTTTTTGTATTTGGTTCTCCCTAAGTTCTTCAATGCTACTGATCTGCTGTCACTTCACTATTATAGAGTTCAATTACTGTAGGCCTTAAGCAATTACCAGAACTGAGCAAAAAAGATCACTCAAAACTGTGGTTACAAATGCTTGATAAAGACTTTTCCCACTTGCCTCCTGAATAA
The DNA here is from genome assembly GCA_024605025.1 of Megaceryle maxima. NCBI lineage: Eukaryota > Metazoa > Chordata > Aves > Coraciiformes > Cerylidae > Megaceryle > Megaceryle maxima. Next base: position 44,472 of record JANHGN010012338.1, on the reverse strand, counting down.
GAATGACTCTTCTTAGACTCAGGCTTGAGGCATGGAGCACGTACTCTCAGCAAATCATAGGGAGTTTTTGGATATCAAGACAGGCTTTAACAAATATCAGAGTTTCTGCTTCACCATCAAATGCAGCGGCAGGATCTCCCAGGAACTGCATTTTGCGTTTTAACAATTGAAAGTTAATATTATCAATAGTTTTAAATAACTTATGCTCAGTATGAACTGAGAAGTTAATAAAAATATGGAAGCTGAGTTCTAGGTTGGTGCAACCTGTGAGCTGTGATGCATAAGCATAAAATAACTAAAAATTGGGATAGCCTGTGTTGTCATTCTGAAGTTGGCAACAATGTACACCCAGTAAATACATGAATGTTAAGAAAGAAGCTGACTATTTACAACACCACTCCAGTCTAATTCGCACACTTTTTCCCTATGAGAGATTTTTTAAAAGTCCTCAGATATTTTACTACTGTAAAATCTAGTGGTTTTAATCCCAAGAGCCAGATACGCCCACTTATAACGTAGCACATTTAATCACATAAATGTTTGCTTGGAGCAAAGGTCCCTACCTGATTTTCTGAAAACTTGGATTAAAAATTTTCTCATGTCTGAATATCTGCATTTCCAGCTTTTGTTTCATTTTATTACTTCTATTGAGGGGCTGCACAGCCAGGAACCCTCCCCACCTGACATGGGAGCACCTGCCACAGCAGACAGTGCTCTTGGGGTAAGCGGCTGGTGGAGCTACTGCTCCACCAGCTTCTGTGCTGGATACATGAATGAGCCAGGATTACCTCTGTGATTTATGTGCCTGTATTATAAAAGGTAACTAATTGCTTGGGGACCTTTTTTTGAACACTCATGAGGGGATGCCTTTCTAACCCCAAGCACTTACCCTCTGGAAATCAGATCCCTTTGATGAGCATTCCATGGAGCATTCCAAAATCGAAAAGCTCACTTTTTGTTGTTGCTGTTGGTTTCTGTAATACCAGCCTTGGCATGAACGAGTACAACTCCACAGAAATCATCAGGAGTTCCCCCAAAATGCTAGAGTCACCCCATAGGAATCAAGTCCCTTTAACTCATGGGTATTGTTGTTGAATAATAGTGATATACTGTACTTCCACTACATTCTTGACAGGAAGCAAATAAAGCTCCCAAGCACAGTAATGCACAGTCTTATGGTACTAGATACTGTAAATATATTAGAATAGTATTTGTTAAGTACAATTGAGGAATCCAATTAAGTTATATTATTGTATATCATTTAAATGTCTATAGAGTATTTTAAATTATTGTGAACTACACTGCGTTAAAAAAGAAAAAGAAGGTTATATATTATAACATCAACCACTCTGAAAAGTGGACCAAAGTGACACTGTCTCTTTTTATTACATACCCCTATTTCAAATAGCTCTGACAGCTATTGTAACACCACAGTACCAGTCCTATGAATGGATTAGCTGTCTAGAATATTATGTTTCAGAGCAAGCTATAAAGGTTTTGCTCATGTAGGGGTGCAGCTTTTGGAAAAAATACTGTATGGCGCAAAGCAGGGGCTGACCATGGGAATGCATGGACTTTGAACTATGTTCCAAGAAAAAGCAGTTTTGGTCAGAAAACACCATTACCACTAATGTACTGAACACCGCGTTCTCCCCCCCACCCCCCCTAAAAAAAAAAGTGACCTTTTCACAAAGGTGTCTATGAACAGAAGTGGGTTACACACAGCTTCTAGTTTAAAAAATGTAGTTTGATGACAAAGAACTGTGACAATAGAGGCTTGAATGCAACCAACAACACAACATGGTTTAACCAGACCTTAGCCATGACAAAACTCAAAATACTGTATGCTATTAAAGGTTTTAAGAGCGAAGATCAATTTGTTTACTATGTTAATGTTTTATGGCAAGCAGGAAACAAAAGATAAAATGTGTTTCCATTAAAAATTAATTTTTTCCCCTTCTAGTTCCCTTTCTTTTTGTTTGTTATTTGTTTAGAAAGCAAAAAATAGAAAGAAGGCAACAAGGCCTTACGCAAAGGCCATTTGTGTACAGCCTTCTCTGGATGAGAAATGGTAGTCCAAAGAAGGTTTTGTGTTTTGTGAGAAACAATAATGAATGAACTTGTGTTTGGCATCACAGTGCAAAGTCATCTACCTACACCAGTGGTCCAGAGAAACTGGCACAAACACTGGCCTTGCTGCTGCCAGAGACTTCAGTTGGCTCAAATGAGAAGAAGATAAGAGGTTTGTGATAGGAATGTGGCATCCAACTCCAAAATGGTTCTCCTTGGGAACCTCATGCAGCAGATTAGGGAACAGAGAGGAATAAGAGGTGTAGAGGAGTGGCTTGTAGGCTGTGAATTCAGAATTCATTGCACATACTCCAGCTTATTCAAGCAAGGTATGGACATATCTGAAAAACCCTACCTGAATTTGGACCTAAAAGATTCTTGGCCAGAACAGCAGCAACCTCCTTGCATAGTCTCTTCCTACACAAAATCTAAATAAAATGTACAACCTTTTTTGCATTTTCCCCTCAGGGAAGATATCCAGCTATAGATAAAGGTATAGCCAAATTCCACATGACCTAAGTCCAAAATAACTTCATCAAGTATGCACAGCATTTTACCCAGAGATGCCAAAGAAAACACTGCACCTTCTTTCTAATTACATCATGGGAAACTTGTTAACAGAGCTGCATGAAGCTTTTCTAGCAAATGGTAACATTACATTCATTTCTGTAATGACTCAGAAAAACTCATCAAAAGGTTTGCAAATCTTTTAACAAACCTAAAGCATGTTGTGAGTAGGTCACTTAAAGTTTCAAACATATTTCCATGGATTTATCTCTCAGTTTAAGGTTAAAACACAAAATACTGAATGTAACAAATCAAGACCTTCCCTATACCAGCTTTCCCATGTGAATAATGTGATATGCCTTTCACTATTGAAGCCACAATTGGTGTTCAACAGAAAACACTTTCTATAAAGCTAATTTGCATTCATAGCAATTTTCATAACTGGTCAGAATGACTGCACGTTTCCTCTCCAACCCTTCAGACCTTTTGTTGCAATGACAGTTCCCACAGTGAAGGTGGTGCAGTAAAGACCAAACATTCTTCTGTCCAAGTGACAGCCACAACGAGATGTGGGATATACACAATTAGAATTATGTATAAGGGAAAAAAACCCCATCGAAGCTAGAAAGGCAGTGGAAGTTGTAAGCAATTTCAGTTTGTGACACCAGTATTGTAGGAAACCTCCTACACACAAAACTAACTGCGCAGTAGGCTGAACTTCACCCACAGGCTTTTTTCCCCTTGAATCCAAAGTGTCCATCTGCATTTGGACATTTTGACCACTTCACTGGAGAACAAACATGCCCAAAGGCTGGCAGTGTTTTGCTTTTGGTGTTTTAGCTGCTATTAGGAAGCTGTAGGGGTTCGTTTCCTGACAGGAGATATGCAGTTACAAATTTGAAATGTGCATTTCATTTTTTAAATGAAAATTTAGGGATTTTTTTCCCTGCACATTTCTGAAGTACAGACATACGTGCTTTAAAAGATCTATTTATATGGTGAAGGATAAAGATGGCAGTTTTGACATAATACACGGTCGTTGTTTCAAATGTGTTCCAAAGGGTGCTGAAGCAGAGGGAAATTCAAAATCTTTAGCCATGCTGTTTTCACCAAAAGCAATACACTAAATATTCCCCGTGTGAAGAGCCTAGCATGATGATGTTTTACAGGATGGTCCTTTTCATGAATTGATATTATGAAAGGCCAAAAAAATAAGGGAAGAATAAAGTTTACTTTGGTTCTGCATCCTCTTATTCTTGCTGCAAACAGACCATAAGTTCAATATGGAACCAGCTTAATGACATTTAAACTTGTGAATAGGTATTAAAAATGATTAAGCTATTTGTTTCATAGGCAATCCCAGACAAATGGAATTGCACTAGACATTGGAAATGTTTGCATGGAAAGCCGGCCGTATGATTAGCCTCTGCCTTCATTTGTCCAGCATTTTAGATCCCATACAACTAAAAGGAATTCCCAAGGAGATTACAAGATTTTGATCTTATTGTTTAATTCCTGTGGCTGAAAATGAAAAGGAGCATTCCCTCAATCTTCGGGTAAAGGGAAACCCAAATGCATTTTGAAGACTATTCACATCACTCAACTTAAAAGATGGGCTAAGTGAGCTGACAGCCTCTCTGGACTCCCCCTACAATAGGGAGAGAAAACTTTCTCTGGGGGAGGCGTTAATTCAGCTCGGATGGACCCTCTCCTCTTTAACTGGAGAAAAAACCCAGGGAGACAAGCCGGATAATTTATCCACTGAAATTAAACACCAAAAATTGTGTCATGCGAATGAACTCTCATTTCCCCTCTACTGTTTGCCTCAGCTGCCCTTAAGCACTAATTATATTTTCCTTAGGTATTTTTTTAACTGTTAGCTTTATTATTTTACGTATTGTGGAATAGATACTCTGTCAGTGAAATTGGCTTTGTGTTTCCTTTTTTACTGCCACCCTGTTCTTGTCTCTTCCAACCAATCTCCCACTCCTGATTTTATGCATGAACTATTTCCCTGCAGAAATTATTTCAGAGCAGACGGTAAAAGCCAGACTATTACCCAGTGATCTGATGAAGCAGTTTTGAACAAAGTGGCTTATTTATTATTTTTTACTTCCTCTTAGCTGATGCTTTGTGCAAAGAACTTTAATCCAAGGGGTGAATGTTTAACAGTGTAACAATACTTGTCCTGAAGGTCCTACCGGGTGTGCCTTGTGATGCTCTCCTTGTTGTTACATCAGAGCACATCTAGGCTGCTGCTCTCGAGCATACCAGACTACACCAAAAGGCCCTCCCAGCAGTGAACCCCAATTACCTGAAAGGTTTGGACCCTGTTACTGAAGCTGAGTTCAGCCTGCAGGTTAGGCTAACAGTCACACATTTTCAGTAGTGCTAGACATCATGCAGAATAGGTTTATCTCAAACCTTTTCGAGGTATTATATCCCTTAAGTAGAAAGAAATATATATATAATGGTACTTCAGAGAATCAGCATATGGAGGGGGAGGAAAAAAGGCACTCCTCAAATTGCATCATAAATCCCAAATAAAAAAAAATAATAATACACATAATAAATGTATGTGAGGGTATATTTGAAAAATACACACTGTAGTTATTCAGAGCAATTTCTCTAAGATCCTTCTCCAATTTTTTTTTTGCTTTTCAAAGGGAATGTATTTTGTGTCCTCTTACTGAAATGCGAGGATATAGATTTTCAACATTTCCTTCCAGATGTACTGTGTCATCAGCACCATAATAGCACTTGATAACACTTCTTTCTTTTGTAGGTCTTTTGGCTTATAGGTCTCAAAGAAAAGCAAAAAAACCTCTGGTTTTGAAGTTGGAGAAAGTGGAGATGTGTGAAGCCTCCCTCCCCCCTTCACCTACCTGGGAAAAGGAGGTCACTTAATTTAGCTCTAAACCATTTCCCAAAGGCCCCAGCAAAAGCCAGGAGGTAGGGCTGCAACTTGGATGCCCTGGTTTTCAGACCAGGGCTCTGATTACCAGCCCTATCTGCCATGGCTCCTGCAATGCACTGGAGCGTCAGTTGTGATGAATATACATTTATTGGCAGGCACCTCACAACCCTTCTTCCTTATCTCTCTCTTTTAAAGATAAGCTACTTAATATTTGCCTCTGGCTGGTATCAACAAATGTGTCATGATATGCACTTACTTTGCACCCGTGTTAACCTTTTGAGCAGATGCAGGCACTTTTAGTCAGAAAATCATCACCAGTACTCTCTGTTAGTACACTTACAGTAATGAGTCACATAAATGCTTTCTGTTTTTAAAAGGCTCGAAGCAATGCAGCAGGACAGGTTTGTCCACCCACTGCATTTTGTTCCAGCAATTCTGGCACAGAGCTGCATCTGGGATCAAATAGTCTTAGGAAGCCAACATGCCAAGCTTGAACAGTAGGCTAATGTAAATATATAATGGCGTGGGAAAAAGTCTTTTGTTTGTTAATATTAGGTGATACAGAATATCTGTTGTTCACGACAAGGAACCAGAGAGCTGTTGGATTACATTCAGCAATACCTAGGTTGGTGGGGTTTTTCTTCACAGCATAAATAGCTTTCCTCTCACACACATTTGTGTCTGTGTGAGCATGTACGCAGAGAGACTTGGGAAGCATTTAACTGAGTCAACACATTCATAAACTTTTCATTTAAAGGATAAAAAGGGGAAAAAAACCCCCAACATTTAGTACAAATCTAAGCAAGAAATACCTGGAGATGGGTCGCAGCAGCACGGTAAGAAAACATGTGCTTTGGAAGTTTCAGCTGACTACCTAATCCAAACCACTCCTGGAGGAAGGAGAAGGAATGAGGAAGTCAGTTTGCGGTCACCAGCTTCGCCTGTGATATCCAGTACAGAATTATTACAGGGCTACAGTTCAGCCAGCTTTTGACAAATGAACTACCAAGAGTTTTCTCTGCATGTTTTCTATTCAAGTGTATTTAGTCATAAATATTAGGTTCTAATGGCATTTTCTTAGTCAAACAGAGCCACTCCTAAGCATTAGTAATACATTTTATTCTTGGTATAAGCCTCTGAATGAGATTCTTTTATTCTGGTTGAAGGTCTTTCTACAGAAGTTGACTATCCTGGGTTTGCTTTTCACCCACACTAATTTTGACTAATTATATCCCTAGCAGTCTTCCTCTCTAAACCATTTGACAAAGTCCATGTATGAGAGTACATGCTAAAAATTTAAGTGAAAAAGAAATAACCCCCCTGATACCCAGTAAATTAATTTTATAAAAGGAAAAAGCAGTAGCAAAAGGACTCGGGCCTCAGGTCAGAACATGACATTTTCTTCTTCCCAAGGACTTTGCTCATATTCAGCTTCTCTAGTCTTCAGATTCATAAAACAGAACTCCTGGATGCATGTAATGCTCCCATTAGCTCATCTACAGGTATCCCCATTTTCAAGGTATCTGAAAATACCAACTTTCAGTCCCAAAGATCTGAAGTAGGAAGCAGTGAGCTATAAACACTCCCTGGTAGTGCTACTGTACGAGTTGACTGTATTTGCAAACTTAATATTAAAATGATAATGTATGTATAGAAAATGTTTACTCTTAATCAGTGCACATTTTTCAAATTATATTACTTTTTAAAATAAGGGGCAGTACTAATTTTTATAAGCAGATAAGAAGACGTCATACACCCCTTTGGTGATGGTTTCCTGAATAATTTTTGTAATCTTTGACTCTATATGGGCAACTCATGTATATGGAAAATACATTTAGTGAAAGTACCAGCACTAACAATTTTTGTTTTCAGGAATTCTTGAAATTTTCTCCCCATCCCTAACTACTCACCAGCAAAGAGAACAAACAAAAACCAAATTCTTTAAAAACCAGACTAACGGATGCTTTTCTGAGGACCTCCATTTGCTTCCCTTTAAAATCCTCAGCTTTCTGTTTAAAATCTTTTGCATACAAGAGGTGACTCTTTTCCCTAGATGGGTTCTCTTGAGCCTCTTTCTCCACTTAAGCTTTTTAGTTAGCTACACTCCCTCACAATCTGATGCCTGTTCAAATGTCTCTACTCAAGCTGAGACAGATCCAAATAGTACTTGTAGAGGGTGTTGGCCACAGTCCTGAAAGCCTTTCTGCTGGCACTTCAGAGCAGTGAAGTGTTTGTCTGCTCCCATCATCTCCAGCTGAAGGAGGAGGGAACTGAGCTTACCCTTCAACCTCGGATGACTGCAAGGTAAGACACATTCATTTAAGGAGCAATAAATCAAATCAGGCCCTGCTCAAACTCCTGACCTGAAACTTCTCAAAGGTGACAGTTTATCAGCAAATTCAGCTCTGACTCTATGTCCAGCAGGGATGGACTAGAGAATGCTGTCACCTAAATGGGAAGGTTTTCAAACTTCCAAAACTTTCAAAAAGTTTTCAAAAGATCCTTCTGACTCTGACTTTTGAACACCTCATCCTAAATATCCCATTTCAGTTTGGAAAATTCTGAAAGACTTTTTGTTTAAAAGCTTTGTGTTTAGATTAATTCCCATATTTTACTACGTTTCAGTATTGCAGCTATTGAAAAAAAAAAAAAAAAGACCTCTCAAGAAGGGATTTTCAGGATTAGCCTCAAAAAGATAATGTAGCTCACACTCTCAATGGAAGCAGCAGAAAGGAAAAAAAAGTAATGTAATCATAAAAGCAGGAACATGAGGCTTAAAATTTGAAACTACTGAAAAGATGGAGTCCATGAAGAACATTAATAACATTAATGTTAGCACAGATCCTACTCAGTGTATAATAGCAACAGTTATGAGGCTGTCAAGGTTGCACACATTCAAACGTACTATAACAGGAACATCTGTCCTGTAAGATTCCTTGGTTGAACTCTGACCTGCGCCTCACCCTCATACCCATGACAGAACTTCACAAAAAATTTTATTTGGTGAAAAAAAGAGAGGTTAATCAAGACCAAAATAAGGTAGAGTTGGGATTAATCTCTCAAATTGACCATAAAAATGGGACAGTAGTAAATGAGACAACTTTTTAGAGTAGGCTTTTAATTTTTATTATAAATTCTAATATATTTAACCTAAAAAGCTCAAAATAGGGAAAGAAACAAAAAGATTTCACAACTATCAGAATGAAATTATTTGGCTAGTCCAAACCAGACCCTATCTTATATGCAAGAAATACCCAAACTATAAATTTGTGTGCTCCCTCTGAAAAAGAATACTTCTCAGGATTCTTTCGTGTGTGTGTGTGTGTGTGTGAGATGGGAAAAATCTTACTCCTAGCTTAAGGAGTATGTTATCTTTTTGAACATTTCTGTTCAAATAAAGCCCATAATCTTTCTTCCCCTCCTACTTTGGTAAAAAGACCAACCATGTAACAGTGGTGGGGTATCATATTTCAGTTCCAGATGAAGACAGCTATTTCTTTTTCTTCGTTCTAAGCCTTCTCAGATAGATACCTCATATTATAACATGTTATTCTTTCAAGTTCAGGCACCTGAAACGAACAAAACTGGAAAATTCTGTCATCTTCATCTTCCATAAATATATAAAACCAAAAGGTGTTAAGAATGTTTTTTAAAGGTAGTGGGAATATAAAGAAGAAAAAATAAACCACAGAAAAACCCCACATTTAAATGGTAGAAGTCTAATATTAAAACAAAACCACGTTGTCATGTTCTTTCACAGTTTTAAAATAAACACGTGATTAAATAAGAGCTTAATGGCCAGAATGGAGATCTTATTTGTGAAATATTGCCTAACAACTAGATAGTTTCCCCTTTTCCTGTACTCAGAAAATCCTGGTAGAACCCAATCCTGAGGTCAGGTGCACCACAGGACACTTCAGGGAGACCAAATGAAAGCTGGGGAGCCAAGGAGCACATACAAAGTGTGGCCGTGCATGCACTAGCATGGCTTTTTTAATGTCACCACAGTCATTTGTGAAACATGAAGACACTCATATCAACAGCCATATGATAGGCAATTCATGGATGGAGTTACTTTGAGCCATGAGAAGTGCTTGACTTCTCCACATTGTCGGGTGGTGACTTCTTCTGTGTCCTCTGTCAGAGAAGAGGGCAGGAGGCAAGTCTCCAGGCCTTGATTTTGAGAGCTACAGGCAAACTGCTGGAACACTAGTGTGCCAGCATTGGTGTGGACATTTCTGCACATTGGTGGCCATTGATGGAGAAATTATTTAAGAGAGAGCAGTTACATGCAGTCAGTGCCCAAGCACAGAGCTCTTCCCAAGTGACCCTGCAGTCCTGTTTCAATGCTAACAGCTCCCTGCTGAATCCCACAATATTTAGCCTCTATTATTTGGAAAGCTCTAGGTCATATTTGTTTTCTTGGTGCTTTCCTAAAAGCTGACGGCAAGTGTCTTTCTTTTTACGACTAGTGACAAATCGGTGGAAAAAACCCCATGCTGTCATGAGGGAAGAGTGTGGTGTTGCATCCTTAGCACAGGTAGCAGAACCACTCCAAGTGTGGATGAGGCAAACAAACAAAAAAACACCCCCCCCAGCTGATAAAGGAAATATTTAATTTGTGTTGTTTTGGCAGCAGTGTGCGTCAGGAAATCAAAGGCATAGAGGACCTGTCGGCTCAGGGGACTGGACTGGGATTGCTGCCCTTGGGAGGCTGCCCTGTAGCCAGCAAATAGCCACAGCATGGACCGAGGAGCCAGGGAAGTGCGAGCCCAGCTTTCAGCACACCTTGCCACGTCACTCACAGCTCGTGCTGAGGAGATCATGTTTGCATACTCAGGGCATGAATAGAGGCAAAATTTTCCAAACTATTTTAATGTAAATACAGGGGCGTCCACAGCTAACCAGCATAGCAGTTTGACTGGGACAGCTGCCAAGAAACAAATTTAATGCAATGTATTTCATTTGCTCCTAAACAATGGGTAAATGGCACTCTCTTGCTGCTTAAATGGCATGCCCACTGCTGTCTACGTGTCTGCCCACAGGTGTTATGCAGTACGAACGCTTGCCATCTGTTAACATAAATTTGTTCACTTGTGTTTGCTTCCCTCTGCCAGCCTGGCTGCTAAGCCTATCAAAGGTCCCAAACTAAACAAGTACAAACACTGCTTGCAAAGTGTGCAGGCAGCACTTAAAACACACCGAGGTAGGGTGCAGCGTTTTAATCACGCTGGCTGGTGGCCAAGGAGCTGCAGAAGTGAACTGTGCTTCCCCAGCCGTGGGGGAGGAAGGAGGAGGAATTCCCTTCGTGCCTCTAATGTGTTGCTATCGACGCTGCTCCTGCGTTTTAGAGCTGTGCCTTTGTCTGTGCGTTTCTACCTGCCACTGCATATTCACATGTGTGTTCTGAAAATTTGCTTTCGCCACAACTGTTTTTGCAATCCTATTAAATAGTAGTAATAGCCTCATTTTCTTCCTGACAGTTATTTGCCAATAGAAAGAGAGCTTTTACTGAAGTTAATTAATGACCTTATTTGAGCAAATGCTGATGGCTCTTTGATGGTTTTGCAGTATTCATAAAATTTCAGTGCCAAAGCAAAAAACCATAGGAAACATTTTGCCATTCTGCAATAATGGGGACAAAAAAGTAATTTTAAAACATCAAAATAAGGTATTTTATCAGTTTACAGGCTTAAAAATAAGCATGCACAGAAATAGTTTGCTGAATTGTGACCTAAATGTTTTTTTTATCTTCTGGGACAAAGATCTGGCATAGTAATGATGATGGGTAGCAACAAGATAGAGGTTAATTCAGTGAGTTTTTCTTTCTAGTATTTATTTTCAGTTATTTCAATAAGGAATAATAAGGAATTAGATACAGCTCCTGTAGTTTTTCCTTTGGGTGTTTACATGGGAAAAAAAAAAATCACACCTTTCACTGCAGTGCTCCCAAAACTATCAGCTTTCTGCTCAATACTCTGTCGCACATCTTAGATCTTAGCATACAAATAATTTGCATAATTCTTTATAAACAGAATTGTTTATAAACATCAAACATTATTTATAGCACGCTCACACACATACATCACCATGGAAACAAAGTAATTGCCGTCCCATTAGGACACAATTTCTCTGTGCAGTGAGGGAGAATGGCAATTTATCTGCATCTGGGTGGTTTCACGTTACTGTTTACGGTCACAGATCTGTGCTCCAAAGTATCTTTTGGATATGAAATTATTTTTGATTACTGAAGACGAGATTAGATCAATATAAGAGTGAGGTGATTTGAAATAGAAGAGCATATGTGAAAGCACTGCAATTATTGCACAGGAGTAATGTGAACAGGATTATTGCACAGGAGTGATCCCCAGTGATGGGGATTCAAAGATAAACCAAGGAATTTCAAGCCCAGTCGAAGGTCACTACAGGCCAGTGTTTCCCATTTTTCCATGGCTGATGGTCAATGGTTGCTGCTATCTGCCTGCAGCTTGGCAACCTAAATGAAGCAGTATTGATTACAAATTGAAAAGGTAAAAAATTAGTATGAAGAGACATCCGTCCTTGTTTATAATCCCTCTAGTAAGGTTAAGGATTGAATGGACCAGAGAAATGTTTTTCCTTTTTAAAGAAAACAGAGCATATGCTCTGCCAGTATTTAAAGGTAAAGAATGGTTTGTCAGAAGAATATAGGGGCAGAGTTTTTAAAGGACAGATGTGTGCATATAGAGATAGACATCTTCTGAGATTTTTTATTTTTAATATAAGAAAGAATGTAAGGTATTAAGGCCACTGCTTTCCATCTTGCACTTGAAATGGAGGCTATGATACAAAGAAACATACTCTTAGCCCTAACAGTCTTTATGACAAGATTATTACACCTTGGCAATAACAGCTTCCTATGTGGTCATCCCTGCCTAACAAGAGCCCTTTAAGAGAGTTAACAGGAGATGGATGATAATTCATCACAGCATCATACCAAACTGTATAAAGCCACGGCTTGAATTAATCATACATGTTTTAACACAAGAAAACATAATAAAATTCTCAGAGGAAATTATCAGTCTTCTCTACTGTGATGTGTAAGGATGAGCTGACAGAATCCTTGTAATCTTGATGAAAGGTTCATACTGAGGCTAATTTTGCAATATTACTGCAGGCAAAACTCCCAGAGATGGTATATCAGAGTCGCAAGGTTACTCCAAAAAGATTGTATGTAGGAGGTCCCACTGCCGCAGGAATTGACTTTATTCCCCAGCTAAATTTCCTATGAACTGACCTCCATTATGTCTCATTAAAAAGAGCTCCCGAATTCAGAATGGAAGATTCCTTTGTGCAATCTGTCCTAATAACAGTGAGACCAGAATGGCTTCTGTATTTCTGACAGAGGCTCTTTACTCAGAAGGGCTAAAAAAGAGTCTCGTCTCTCCTTGCAGATGTAAATACTGCAAAGTACTTTGGGAGCCTTTAGGATAAAAAAAAAAAACCTGCTCAAGTAAACACAGGGTATAATTATCATCATCTGTCATCTCTGCAAATCCATACATTTTATATTCCACTTAAAACAGAAAAAAAAAAAACAACCCTCAGTGGGATGTCTTCCAGCGAACCAATTTAGCTAATGAGAGTGAATATCAATGACTGCTGGATAATCAGAATGGTATTAGCATAAATTTTACTTAATGAGAAGGTATTTGCCTGGTGCCAGGAATGAAATGGTACTGAGCTAGAGTGTAAAATGCAAACGATGGGTGAATCTCCACTGGAAAAAGATAGCAGAGCAAATAAAGAGAAATTTATCTGAGGTCATTGTTATACCAGCGCTTTTTATGCAAGCTGGGATTTTAACCTCACTTGAGGCTTTTCAGACTTTTTCATTACTACAGAATCTTATCAACCCTTTAACTGTGATGAATTAAACACCCTAGGGAACAGCTTGACAAGAGATTCAATTGAACTCTTTTAACCTCGTGTTGGTAGGTAGATCACTGAGGGAACTTGCTTTCTTTTTAATTTAAAAGCACGCAATAACACACACTGCTGCACAAGTATATTTTCCCTTTGTGCATTGTGTGCAGCTCTCTGCTGAAAAATACCCAAATATTACTTTTGGCTTCCAACCCAGCAATGTTACATTGCCCTCTGTCTGCTTGTCAGCAATCTCAGGCGGAAAATTCCCTTTGGCCACTATTGTCTTCAAGGAGTTAAGTCCCAGCAGCATCCCAGTGCTGTCATGCACACTGCATTTCTTCCTCTTTATATAGGCTCTGTATTAGACAGTCTGAAAAGTCTCCATGAACAATATGAAAGATTTTTGTCTACAGTAATATAAAGCAGTTAGAGTTCAATGCTCTCACAAAATATTTAATCTTGTGAAATGTTATTTGTAGTGTCATTCTTGTATATACCTGCTTTGAAATTCCTAACCTTAGATTCTTCTATGTAAAGGAATATAGGGCACAAGTGTTCTTACCTTTGATATACTATAGGATCTAACAATATTTAACTGGTGAAGTCATTTTTGTTTCCAAACCTGTGTCTCAAATATGCTTGGGAACGTGGAAACTCACAATGCCCTTATTCATGACATCAAAATCAGTTCCATGGTAACACATTGTGATGACAAAATACACAGATTGCAAGGTCACAAGTCACACTTAAGAACAGGCAGGGGAGAAATTGTTAGTTTAATGAATAACATTAGCCAATTCTAACAGGAATAAAAATAAAGAAAAAAATAAAGTGCCTAAAGTAAACACCCTTAAATGCACTTCAGAACCATTTCATCTTAAGTAGTTCTTCAAAGGCAGAAGGCTTCCACAGCTTTCACCCCTGTGGCAAATAGAAGCCTATGTTAAAAAGAGAAGAAAGATGCTGTAGGCTAATGATGGCACTAGCAACATTTTTCCTCTATATGCACGGAGAGAAACAGCAACCACAGGAAAGAAATTCTGGGAGAAAAGGAGCCATGTTAATTCCACACTAAATCCCCCAAAGCAAGTCATGATTCTTACACTCAACAAGGACTGGGTTTTTGCACACAGTGCTAAGGCACTTTTGAAGCTTGCGTTTCCTTGGTCTAAAGCCAGGTATTTGAAGTATTTGTGTCACGGAAGTCAGCAATGGCAACTGTGGTACAGATCCTCCTAATGAATTTGAAGTGATTCTTCCATTGCTTATTTACTGAACACTGTATCATAAGAAAGCAATCCAGATTTACAAGGTTTTAATGTACACAGGCTACTTCTGAAATTTAAGTCCTTTTGCAGCAAGGACCCCAATATATATAGGTATGAGAAATTAGTGCAACTAGCTCATTATCTAAGCAGATAAAGACTGAAAAAGAGGGAGAGGAAGGAAAAACAAAAGAGAAAATTGCCAGCCTAGCATCCAGACAAGTGCTCTGAGACTTTGCAAGTGCTCTGAGACTTTGCAATCACCATCAGATTTGCTTCTGACTTCTCAGGCAACAACAGGAAAAATTTGGAGTACTTCAGGCAAATGAACTAGAAATGACTGTGGTTAAGGGAATGCTCTTGCATATGGCATGTCTTGGGCATTAGGTGGTTGGTCCATGAAGCCACTGTACAAAAAGCAACAAGAACACATTTGAATGAGTTTGTCCTTCCACCTCTTATATAAAAATCTTCTTTGAAATCGCAGCTAAAGTATATCATGTACAATCTATTTGACGCCACTGTGTCATAAAATTGGCACTGTGTGTTCTATGCTTACCACAGAATGAAAGGTCAATGGAGAGGATAAATTTCCTTTAACCTCTTGTTTAAATAGTATCTTATTTTTATTAGAAAAGAAGGTTTGTTTTTGTTTTTTTTTTTACCATATTGTGGCAGACAGTCCTATCCAAATACATCCTTACATAAACAGTGACTGAATCGCCAAAAAACAAATTGCAACTTAAACTCTACAAGCAGAACCTCAGATTAGTTTCCTTTCCATATATCACAGCAAAAGATTTGAAAGGCTGGAGCATTTCAAAACAGATCGGGGAGCAGCATCTTTGCTTTATTTTATTTAAATGATGCTAAATCACTGGATTATTCAAAAATAATGAAGCAGGCTTTGGGAAGACATTAACAATTTTAACACATTCTTGCACACTGGTAGGGAAGGGGAGGGTAAAATTCCCTCTATATTATTTAAAACAGCTTGACAGTTGCATACGTACTTAACCACAGGTGGGGGGTTCTTCTTAATTTGATGTCTATCATGTGATGCTTCATAAGCAAAGAATGGCAGGCCATGCTGCTTTATTCAATTGGGTTATGCTTTTACTCTTTCTTCCTGCATGTGAAAAGCATAACAGAGAACTAGCAGAGCAGAAGTAAGATGTGTTTTGTTAGTTGTCTGAAGCCCTGGGGCCCGGAACTGGATAAGTCCTGATATTATACCCTGGATTGAGCAGAATAAATCCATTTTGTTTCCTCCAAACATTTAGCCATTAAAAAAATATGAGATAGAAAAACAGACTTTGCTGTCTGCATGCCTTCTTGTAAAGCTCGTATTGTGGAAATGTCAGAATCATTAGGTCATTGGCATATATTTTGCAAGCTAATGCTTCTACTTTAATTCTCACTGGGGACTGCATGTCTGCTTTTCAAATAAAACCCAGACTGAAGAAGGTGAAGAGAGCTTAAAATGATGCTGGTAACACTCTGTGATGGCTGATAACACTTCTGGATATGAATAATTAGGAAATATCAGCCAAGGTTGATACATCCAGACAAAAGTAATTGGTAAGCATTAAAAATGCCTTGTAAATATTTGTGGTCCCTTTTAAATGCACGCAGAGACACGTGACTGAATGAAATTTTAAAATAAACATAGCACAAAAGAAATAAATTTAATATATGAAATTATGTACATAATAGGAGACAAACAGTGGGTTGCATTTCAGGGAAGAGAAGTGGATGAATTTGCTCCCAAATCACCAAAGACAGATAAAGAAGTGGTCATAGAAACACAAACCCCATTCCAAAAATAGCTACTTGTCTCTCGAAACATATATCGCTGATAAGATCTGGTGTGAGTTGAAGAAAGAGGTTAATACTATTGGACATAATAACACATGTAAAAACACTCCTAAGTCATAAATGGATAAATAAGTCCTGAGCTCGCAGCAGTTACTCCTCTTCCTGACTGCATATACTCCCAAGATCAGCTTCTCAGCTCTTCACACACACACATAGACACAGACGTGCACATTCTTCCGTGATCAAGCACAGAAGCACCTCTCCTCCCAACAGAACGATGGATTCCTTCACTGATAGTCCTGCCCTTGCAGAAGCCAGTCTGGATGCCCTGAGTGACTCCTACAGCCCTGCTGAAGGGTCTCAGGGGCAGGGTTAGCACCTCCAGGCTTTCCACCTTGAGTGTGGGGCTCTAAAGAACTCAAAATAGCCAGTCAAAACTCAGCCAAAACCACCGAGAGCTACCTGGTTTAGTAGCACGGCCCGTTTAAACCATATGAACTTGCAAATTTAGCATCATTTTGATAGCAGTTTATAAATGAACCCAGGTTTATCTGAAAATTAATTTTGCATCAGTAGGCAAGGTAGTGAACTTGAACAAACCTTTGGACAATTGCAGTTTTTATTCTGAATTTCTAAACAAAACCTCAAACTAAACATATCTCATGCAGTTTCTGTTTTCATTGTGGACATCTTGCACAGCCCTAAATAGTTGCAGATTTCTGGGCCCATTTTAATGTTTCTGATCCATATTTCATGGTTGCATGCTCCATAACAATCCTACAGGATATATCCTGACCAACTTTCACATCAGCTTCATGCACTGTGACACACTGGCTTAGAGTTCCATTGCTTCAAAACAGGAACATCAGCTGTGAACACTGAAAGGAGCCATTTCACTTTGCAGTTTTCAAGCTATTCATTTAGCTCTGAGTACTTTTTAACAAACCAAAACTTACCCGTAAATATCTGTAAAGTGAAAATGCAAGACTCAGACATATCATGGGCGTAACTTTCTAGTTATCAGAGCAATCTTGTAAAAGCTGAATCATGCTCTGATGTAGAAAACTTCTCAGGTTCTGATGATCTGTTTCTTGTTCTCCTTTGTATTTATTTTAATTAAAATTAACTATAGCCTATGCTAAGTATTACAGACAATTATGCAAAAATCAGTGTCATTCCTCTGAAACTGTACAACATTTGTGTTATCCTATACAAATAAAAGATGAGTTTATAGGTACTCAGCTTTTATATGAGCCTCCCCCTTTCTCCACTGCAAAAGTGAGATGATCAGTAAATAACTCATTAGAAATGCAAAATTCACTTTTCCTCAATTCTGTTTATGATTCATCTTTGCACTTCAACTAATACTTGAGCAGTTCAAAGCACATCAGGAAAAGGCGAATTCTCAAAAGCCAATACCAGAATAATTTTCAAAATGTATGCCCCAAAATAATTAAAAATATAAGCTATGCAATGTAAATAATCTTCTTAAAGCAGCAGCCTGACAAAGAGCAGGATGTCATCTTAAGTTCCAGTACCTGCAGTGAATGTTTGTGGATTACAGAGAGAGGAAGATGGGTCACAGAGAAAACGGGGAAAATCTAAATTGACACTTTTTTTTTTTTTAAATTGTGGAAGGGAATTAAATTTGGAAACATTCTCAAAAAAATAGTATGTATTTTCACAATCGGCTTTGGATACAAATTTTCTCTGATTACTAGCTCAGTGGTACATCTGTTTATTCTTAACTGTTATACAAAAAAAGTTTGCCAAGGATTAGCCTCGTAATTTTCCTTTCCAGATCAAGCACAAGAGGAACTGGAATATGATTAAAAGGAAGCTCATATTATTGCTCCTGTGAGAATGATGGCAATGTTTTTGTGGGTTAGAGCACAAGACACACACTGCAAGAGAACTAGCCCTCTAAAAGTCATGGGGTGCTTTAATTTTATCCTGGCCTTAGGTTCAGCTGACTTCATGGAGAGCCCTCTCTGCCTCAGTTTCTCACTAATTCCCTCTTTTCACAGTTTGCTTATTCTACAGAAGACTTTCTATAACTTATCAGTTCCAACACAAAATTCTCATTGGAGTCATGATCACTTCTGAGTATTGTCTGGTACCATAAATTTGGAGGTGGCCCACAGAACCTGAGGAAAAGATAAAGGGCTAAGTGCAGTGCTCATGTCAATCACAGTACTGCTCCAATACATCTGGCACACAAATGGAAGAGGTTCAAGCAACATTCTCCTCTTCATGAAGACAATGAGTGGGAGGAAGGCAAAAGTAGCTATTCTTTTCATAGCACTGGGTCAGAAGCACTAGATTTATTGAGGATAGGAGCAAACTAGTTGCCATCCTAAGTTACAATATAGTTTTAGGAAAAATTAAACTACAACGATAGCAATTTCCTAGGAGAAAAAAAGATGGAAAGGCTTCTGAGGTATTGATAACAATTTTTCACCGTGACTGCCTAAATTCATAATCAGATTTTGATTGATTCTGTGGATCACAGAATCAAAATTGAAGAAGATGACTGATCTAATTTAGATGCCAAAAGGAAGCCCACAAACGGTGGGAGCAGGGACAAGCTACCCAGGAGGAGTAGAGACACTGCTTGAGCTGGCAGGGATGGACCTGGGAAAGCCAAAACTCAGCTGGAGCTGGCATTAGCAAAGGTTGTAAAATACAAGAAGGGTTTTTTGTAAGTACATAGAAAGCAAAAGGAAGGCTAAGAACAGCATGTGCCCATTTTTCATTGGGATCTAGTGACAAAGGACATCTAAAAGGCTAAGTTATGTGATACCTCTTTGCCTTGGTTTTCACTAGTGGGCTTTGCCTCCAGACCTCCCAGGTCCCTAAGCCTCCAAGCAGGGCCCATGGGCATGAAGCAGTACTGACAGCACAGGAAGATGAAGTTATGGATCAGTTCACCCACCTGGACATAAAGCACTCCATGGATCAGAGTGGTTCTGAAGGAGCAGCTCAGTGTCATTCTAGGGCTGCTGTCTGTTCTCTTTGAAAGGTTAGGGCAGTTGGTGAAGATTCCTGATTGCCAGAGAAAGGCAAATACCACACCCTTCTGCAAGGAGGATGGTTAATTAGCCTCACCTTGGTCCCTGGGAAGATTGTGGAGCAAATCTTCATAGAAGCCATTTCCAGTCATGAGAAGAGCAAGCAGGTGACTGGAAGCAGTCAGCGTCAATTTATGAAGGGCAAAGAACAACAACCAAGCTCAATGCTTTCTCTCTCTCCAGCCCTGTGGACAAAGGTGGTGTAGAAGGCAATGCATATGGTACACCTTGGCTTTAGCAAGGGTTTGACAGGGTCAAACCCCAGGACAAAAAGAAACAGAGCGTGTGTGCCCATACTGCGAATAGGAAGAGAGGAGAATGTTGCGAGACTCTTTTCATATAGAGCTACAGTCAGTAACTGAAATACCATGTTTTCATAGGTTAGGCTTTGGTGCAGAAGTTATTCTCACACACAGAGAGTATGTACAGGCTACTAGTTAGCTGAAGTTACAGAAATGGTTTTGAAAGAAAACCTATTTATAGGAAAACGAACTAATAAATGCTTTCTTTGGTGACACTGGGGTGAAATAAAATCATTATGTGTGGATATGAACTCCATGTGGAAGTATAACAAAATCTTGAAGAAATAACATTTATAATTGTTTTCTTATAAAACATTTTCAGGAAAGGGAGTACTTACTCAAGGGGTGAAAATGCCAGATATTAGGTTGTTAAGAAAGTGAATACAGTAGGAGGATAGAAGCCATTAAAGGGTAGAAAATATATTCTCAGATGTTTTTAATGGCATAGAAAAGCTATCAGTGGAATAGAAAATAAAGTTAACAGAACTCAATTTCCCTGTTACATGTGTGCCAACACGTACTTAGAAATGTACTTGGAGGAAATTAGACTTCTTTCTCTGAATCTAGCAGAGAGTACTAATGCACCTTTAGAAGGGGTCTTTTCTCTGCCAGCTCCAGAAGAGAAAGGGCAAAGTCTTTACCTACACCTTCCTCCTAAAGGGCCAAGCCAATGTCTGTGTACAGATCTCCACATATCTACTAGGAAAGACATTTCTTAATGAATCCTCTCATCTCACCCTAAGTGCTTCAAGAGGGGTGTGGAAAATTTCTTTAGAAAGAGAGTTCATGTCTGTGAAATTTGAATTTACAGCCCCTGAACACAGCACTTTACCATAACTTTTAGGTGATGCTCTGTACCTGTATCATTTCATAAAAAGATATCCAAGCATGGGAAAATACTGAAGTTTACTGATGGTATATTGCTGTAAGTATGAAGAACAGAATGGTATCACAGACATGGAGCTGGTGGTGTAAGTGTGGAACTTAATAGATGGCAATGTAAATGTTGGAGTGAATAATTAACTTAAGTAGGAAAACCAGAAATGATCTAGGGGCCCTGCTAGGCCTTGTGGTGGGGGGTTATAGATGGTTATCAATATTTCTCTACTAACAGAGAAGGAAAGTACATGGGAATGATAAATTTGGCTGAAAAAATTCTATCCAATCTGGCTGCCACAATTGTTGTGCTAAAAATATAATCTCTAAAAAAATGGATAGCGTATGAAAGATGCTAATGATAACAGACAGCCCAAGAACAGTTTGCAAAGAAGATGAACTTCCTTTGATTTTCTGATGGTAATTGTAATACAAAATTGTTAACTGACCCTGCTGTGTGAGGCCTTGTAACATTTTTGCAACAATGGGAATTGACAGAGACTGTAGTTAATGCTGCTGGAAACCAAACTTAAGCTGAATGCCAGTGAATATGGACAGGAAAATGAAAAGTCACCAGGGCTTATGCACGCACTAAAAAAAGCAGTTCATCATTTGCAGAAGCAGACTGCAAAGTGCTTACAACAATGGTGGAGAAAAGGGTTTCACAAAGACAACGTTCCTTGAAAAAGTTATTCGTTCAGTTGCTCATGGGTGATTTATAGCTAGAATATAAACCTGGAAAAGACCTTGCGTCAGCAGACACTCTGTCTGAGCTTTCAATAAAAGCAAGGTAGTACAAACACTGGAGTCTGATGCTGTTCACGTAAATAGATTTGAGAAAATTTTCTTCGTCTTGGACAGGATGCCATCTGTCCCTGCAAGAGTCTGTAATGCAAAAATGAGACTTTGCGAGAGGTAATATCAGCGATTAATGCCAGATGGCCTTTCAAATGTAAACCTGTTCCTTTTAACAGCTTTGCAGGAGAAATGTACATTGCAGATGGTACTTTACTCAAAGGTTCTAGATCAGTAGCGTGTACAATTTTACCACAGGAAATAGAAAAGTGAGTACATGAAAGGTGTGGACACCAGGAGTGGGGAAGGCTTGTTAAAAACACATGGTATTTTCCTCAAAATTAATAGAGAGTGGCCCAGCAGAGAGGGACCTGGGAGTACTGGTTGACAAACAGTTGAATATGAGCCAACAGTGTGCCCAGGTGGCCTGGAAGGCCAGTGGTGTCAGGAATAGTGTGGCCAGCAGGACTAGGGATGTAATTCTCTCCCTGTACTCGGCCCTGGTGAGGTCTCACCTTGAGTACTGGGTGCAGTTCTGGGCCCCTCACTATGGGGGATATGGAGGTGCTGGAGTGGGTCCAGAGGAGAGCGACGAGGCTGAGGAAGGGACTGGAGGGAAAGTCTTATGAGGAGAGGCTGAGGAAGCTGGGGTTGTTTAGCCTGGAGAAGAGGAGACTCAGGGGGACCTTATCACTCTCTACAGCTACCTGAAGGGAGGTTGTAGTAAGGTGGGGGCTGGGCTCTTCTCCCAGGCAACCAGTGACAGGACGAGAGGGCATTGCTGGAAGCTGCGCCAGGGGAGGGTCAGGCTGAATCTTAGGAAGCACTTCCTCATGGAAAGGGTGATTAGACACTGGAATGGACTGCCCAGGGAAGTGGTGGAGTTGCCGTCCCTGGAAGTCTTTAAGGAAAGACTGGATGTGGCACTTAGTGCCGTGGTTTAGCCAATGTGGTGGTGACAGGTCAAAGGTTGGACTTGTTGATCTTGGAGGTCTTTTCCAGTTTCAATAGTTTCATGATACTATGATATAGGTGAAAAAAACCCACTCCAGCATCCCAACAACAAATGTCAAAAATAGGAATATTAATAAACTGGGGGGGGGGGGAAGAAGCTCTGACTGTAATTTTAAAAATAGTTAGATCTATAGGTTGCATTTGGTCTATATAGGTTTACATACATGGATGAATAATTATTCAGCTTTTGGTTGTGCATTATTATTCCTATTTTCCAGAAATATCACCATTAATTTATGCAATCATGAAATAGGTGGTCTCACATATAAAATTTCTGTTTGCATGGAAGTTACCTGCCTCGAGAATGATGTTATTAATGCATTTTTTGTAAATTCTTATAAATATATTGAAACAAATTGAAGCAGAAGACATATTGTGACAGTATATCACATGACCTAAAGTCTTCGTAGTCACAAAATAGCACACACAAGGTATTTCACATCAGATGCAGTCATAAAAATCACTTGTTTCTTACAAAACAAGTTTATTCATTTCTCTGAGGAGATTACTAAGAAAGTCCACACAAATAGCACCCAACTTAAACCTGTACAAAAGAAAGAGGAGAAATAAACAGCCTGAGGCTCCAAGATCCAAACCAGAGCATGCTAGAAAAGAGAGAGGGGATCAGTCAACATTGGTTTAAGGGCCTGAAGAAAACATTGTGGAGAGCTATGAGCAAAGGAGTGCCAGCTCAGAGTCTGATGGAGAGCTATGCAAAACTTGCTTCATTGTCACTTACATTTTTTCCCCTCCTTCATGGAAAATGAAAGTCCTTGGTGAGGTCCAACACCTTATTTTGTCTACATGTAAGCAGGCTGACTTTTATTGGGGATCAATCTCCCTTTCTCCCAAACTCTTCCTTTGACCAGTCATTAGCTTGCACTGAAAATGTCAAGTGAATTGTTAGCCACAACCTAAGGATGCAAGACAAGCCTCACAGAGCTTACAGTTCAAGTAGATAACTGTGATGATGGCAGATGGGAAAATGGAAGCAACAGAAGCTGAATATTAAGAGGCAAGCAGGAGGAAAAGAAATGACACACTAATTTCTTTACTATGTTATTTAAAATGTCCCTTTCCACCTCCTTTAGCATCTTCTTTCCAGACAGTTTATAGAAATAGGTCATCTTCTGGGCAAGTAAGTTTTGAGAAAGAAAGGGTTTGCCAAGATTCATAGTGCGTGTATTAATTTCTTCAAGGAAAATTGCCCTGAGACTGTGGGGTACAGTCATGCTGCAATGTCTGCTCCTGAACAGTCAGCTCTATTGCTCACCCAGAATTGATCAATGGTAGTAGTACGGTATCCCTGAAGTAAATTTCTAGATTTGCAATCAGGGACCTGGGGATTTATTATAGCCATTTGTCCTGTCTTCACCCCTGCCTAGATTTCTGCCCCATTTTGTGCATTTTGACCTCAATGAAGGAAAATGATTTATAAATGTACTTAAAGTTAACTTTTAAGAGGTGATTAAAGCATACAGACATCAATAGCAGGTAAGCACATAATTACTTATGTCTAAAATAAAGATGAGATTTGTACACATTAAGTGCATTTCTAAAGGGATTTCTTATGGGAGATTTTTTTTTCTTTTTTTTTTTTTAATCTTGTTTTGCTCACCTGTAAAGAGTCTGGCACAAATATTCCTGTAAAGAAATAAAAGCAGAAATGTTTTCTTGGCAGATATGTTTAAGAAAGAAACAACATCCTGATTTCCTTGGAACATAGTATATTTCAACA
Source organism: Megaceryle maxima (assembly GCA_024605025.1). Taxonomy (NCBI): domain Eukaryota; kingdom Metazoa; phylum Chordata; class Aves; order Coraciiformes; family Cerylidae; genus Megaceryle; species Megaceryle maxima. The sequence continues at coordinate 20,191 of JANHGN010012338.1, read as the reverse complement.
TATATTAATTACTTCAAACATTTGTAGTATCTGTGCAAAGGGGTTTTCAAGACAGTTTAATCTACCTTTGATTTGTGAAGTATAATGCCTATGCTTCTACTTTGGATTCGTTGGTAAACAAGAGACCTTCTTTCCCTTTTTGTAAAGCCTGTTCGATGTTGTTTCTTGATCTTGAATTAGTTGTTGACTCATATCAAATGCAAATCAAGCCCTTTTACAGTATGAATCATAGCTGCCCTCGGTTAAGGGGGTAAGAAGAGATGAGAAGGGAAACACTGCATTTCTGGACAATAGTGATGACTGAGGGCTGGTGTGACTCATACTTAAGAGGGCTGGTATGCACTTTCAAGTCAACAACATAGGAGATTAAGAAGCAACTTCAAATGGGGTTTTCAAAGGGAGAAGAAAACAGGAACTGGAAGAAGCAACAGAGTAATGCACACGGCCACATCCTGAACTCCTCACTGATGCCTCAGAAGATTCCCATTGACATTAACTTTATGGTTTGCAAGCACTAAGCTTAGAGTTCATGGTTTAAGACTGACCATCAGTTAGCTGGGAGTTTCAAATGGCTGAAAATACACTCAGTTGAATTTTAAAGTAATTCTCTCTTTTGGTCAGATTTTGTAACAAACAGGAATTCAGAGAGCTATGTGTCATTTTCCACAAAAAAAAAAAGTTTCCTTCTTATATACATGGCATTGTTATGAAAACTGTGGACATATCTGTGGTTACAAGGAAGAGGATATGGAGTGGGCTATTTCTATTTGCTGAAAATTATATGTGGGGGACAGCTCTCAAAGAAGTATCAAAAAAAGTATTTTTTTATCCCATCTAATTTTACTCTATATGGGAAATTAGTATGGAATTTGAACAATGTTTGCCCATGCAGTAAAGTATCTCTTTGATGATGAGAAAGAGAGACAGAAGCAACACATTATAAAAACAGTAAGTCTGAAATGTACCCACTTTTGCCATTTACCACAGTCAAAAATAAACATATCTTTGCAAAGGCAGGTGAATAATACTTCTTATTCAGTTCACTAACAATTGAAAGAGAATTTTGGTTATTCCTTTAAAGACTGTTTTGGGGGGTGTTGCTTTTTAAAATCAAAGCTTGTTCCATGCATTACTTTGTTACCTACCACATACATTACTCCGCACGTGACGTTCTTTTGTATTTGGGTATACCAGATTTAATTGCAGAACCTATACTGCTCTCTTTGGAAGAAAGGAATCAACATGTCTTTTATGTATGAGCAAGATTCTGTCTTAATCCCATAATAATTTTCTAACTCCTTTCATAATCTTGTCACTAGTGCATAAGACAAAAACCTGGCAAAAGGGTTTTAAAACAAAGTCAAGGTATTGCTCAACTAGTTTAAAAAGAGCAAAGAAGAAGAGATTTACCTATTCTTAGAGCAGCAACAAAACCAAAACTTTAAAGAGTTCAGAGGACTTGGTTAAGAACATTTTGGATTAAAGAACAAATGCAATTAGGATTGCTTGGCAATTACGCTGGGGTAATCAGCCAATGATCCCACATGGAGATATCCCACTTCTATCACTCTCATGCAAAGGAAGGTATTGTACTGAATGCCAGCGATGAAATCAGTGCCTGCTATCAGCAGGCAGCCATCCATCAACCCTCCTCATCCAAAATCTCTGGCTGAGACCTTGCACCCCTGGTCCCCATCAGGCTTGCCAGTGGGTGGAGACCCAGAGGACTCACCTCGCTGGGAGCTGCACTGTCTGCTGGATTCACCTACCATCATTCTCACTCCTCTAGACAGTACCAACTGTACCAACCCACACATTCTGATATGACAGATTAAACACCAAGAATGAGGAAATCAAACAGCACACAAAATCTGTCAGGCAAGTTCACTGGACAAATATTTTCAATTAACTCTGCAGCAGGGAACAAGTTCACTCTGAAGTTGGTTCTATAACCAGAAACTTTGCAGTCAGCCAGATGGGTTTCATGTGGTTGTGCTGCAGTCTGACAGCAGAGAAGCTATTCCTGGTGAAAGGTGGGAATTTCATAAAACTCTGTGTGTGTGTGCCTCAAGGCTGACACTCACTTTTTTTTTGTAATCACGTAAGGCAATGGGTTTCAGGTGTCATGCTCCCCTAGGCACCTCTGGAAACATGGGTGGTTCTCAGCGACCACAACAGGGATGTGCCCATTGTTTCCTGCTCTGAGTAAACCTTCTGCCTCAGCCCAGTCTTTCCGGTACAGTTCTACACTCATTTAGCATGGACAACACAGGCACTAAATCATCGGCCTAACTTAGAATGTTAATAAGCTTAAAACCTTCTGCCTGTCAGAACTGCTCTTGAAGGCAAGCCAAGCACACACAACACACTGCTCCTTTAAAGCAACATGAGATTTCTGTCTTGTCAGACCTTCAGCAACTACAGCTTTCAGGTTCTGACTAGCACCGAAAATTTCTGTAAAACAAACCACAGGCAGCTCCTAATTTGAAATTATTAGCAAGAATAACAATGTGTTTGATAAGCATTCAGCCAGTTATATCCTGGGCTAAAAGAGTATAGCCTCGAAGAAATGTTTGAAAGAACACGTCCTCAGAAGGGACCAGTATGCATTTGTGGTGTCTATTCTTGGCTGTTTAAAATGAAAATTGAAAATCAGGTTGCCAGGTTTTCCAGTGTAACACAACTTTCTAGTTATCACCTAATATCAAGCTGCTAAGTACACACAGGAGGTGCAATAGCCAAGTGATGAAAATTTGAGGCTTGTGGCACAGAATACTTAGTTTTACATAAATTGTAAATGCTTGTTATACAGGGATACAAAACAGAGCCATAACGTTAAGATCCCAAATTCCCACTTGTGAAGAAACAGCATAAATAGCAACAACTCCCACTACCCAGTATCAACTCCTCTGCACCTCAGACCAACCTCTGATGGAACTGATGCGTGCTCATCATTCATTTAGGTAAACTCATGTATTAGGTTTTCTGCTTTAAATTCCTTCTTTCAAAACATTGATTCAAATATCTTAACATACACGTGGAAATGCTGGGGGAATAAATTCCCCAGCTATATTTATCTTAAAAAAAAACCCAAATGAAAAAACCCCATAATTTGTTATAATTTACATCACAATGTTTTCTATTTCCCCTGCCAAAATGAGATTACAAAAAAAAAAACAACAACCCTGCACTAGTCCATAGTCCCATCTGCAAGTTCTGCACCTTTCTTTGTATCACAGCTGAGTACAGGATTATTAAGGGTGGCTATTGGGTCTTTACTCTCTCCTTCCTCCACTTGCAGTAGCTGCAGCAGCACACACAGAGATTACTTTGGCTCTTGGACTGCTGTCTGGCCAGCTCAGGGCATTAGATGCAATTCAATGTACGGCATCTGCAAGCCCTGACAAGCAGCCTATGTGGGTTGGACACATCCACCACTTGTGGGCTCACTAAAGGACCCTGGCTCCTCCAGGCTCACTGTTTGTGACCCAGACCTGCAGATACAAACTCCTGAATGTTAACCAGGGCTGCACCCAGCTCTGCATACGCCTATTTGTTCAGGACACCATATGTGACTGATTAACAGAAAACAACCTTTAATATCAATATCCCCTGGTCAGGTCATTCCAGCTGAGATTCAAGATTCATTCACAGTGAGCTCTAGTTCAGTCCTGCATTTGTCTGCCCTGAGATGCTGCCACTATTAACTGAGACCAGGATCCCACTGTGTTAGGCCAGTTGCATGTACACAGTCACAGCAGCAAGAAGCGGCTGTGCTCCGAAGTGCTGGCAGCCTGAAGAAGCCACTAGGAGAAGTGGCAAGACAAACGGATGACAGAGACACAGAACAAATACTCTGAAAGGCTGAAGTAGCTTAGAAGCAGAAGTGTCACTTACTTTCAACAATTCTTTTGAAAACTGCATCCAAAATAACTTCTCCAAGATCACACAGGTAGTCGGCAGTGAAGCTGATATGAGTAGCAGTCCAGTACCCACAGGACTCCAAAGCTCTTGCAGGATGGCTGGAGGCAGACTTCAAATAGCATAGATAACCAAACTGTGAGATGAGATCCAAGTCAGGAAAATAGGAAATAGTCCAGCGGTGCTGCTGAAAACAAGCAATATGGCACTGGCACTAATGCTAGTCTTAGCATCCAAACCACTGAAAAGAAAACCATGGCAGCAAGGCTTGCAGAAGAAAAGGGCTCAAAACCTCATAAACAGCTATGAGGGAGGGGGCAAAGGATCTTCAGCCTCTGCAATCATCCATACAGAACTGCATCAAGAGGTACAGCTAGTAAGGTCCTCATGGTGTGATGAACAACACACACTCCTGGCTCATGACCTAGTGCAGTCTTAAGATGAGACAACTGCAACTGGGAAAGAAAATGAGTGTAACCAGAAGAAATTAGAAAATGGAAGAAGGGCTAAGGGGGAAGGAACAAACCCAAGTCCTTCATCTCTCTCATGCAAGCAACAGAAAGTCCCAAATTTAAGGAGTAACCTTGAATTCTGGTTTGTGTCTGGCTTTTCTATTTATGTGGGCATTTTCTTTTTTTTTTTAATATTTTTATTCTAATATGATGCCAGAAATAGCAAACCATATGCTGCAAGAGATGGCTGTCCAGGTAAGTAATGAAGTGGTAAGACAAGAATTCCTAATGTCGCAGAACCCTGCCCTACCAAAGAGGTGGCCTGGCTCCAAGGTGCTGAAGGACAAACCAAACCAATGTGGAGGCCAATCAGTCCAGCCTTCATCAGTCAGTGGGTTAAGCACAGCCCAGTGAAACTATTAGTTTTCAAGACTTTTTCTAGACATCCCCAAATGATCACCCAGGGGAAACGTTCATGCTGTGCTTGGAGAAGCGATACAGCACTGCTGCCAAGATCCAGTTTGCTGCCCAGGCGCACCACATGTCTGCAAGTGTGCAGCTCCACGTTGTACCCCCATGAGAAAGGGGACCTCACATACTTGAGGAGACAAAGTGGCTTGATAACACTGCCAGGTATGACTGGAAAGGCTCTCTGCAGGTAAGTGCACCAGAGAGCTGTGCGTCGCACTCATGACTGCTCCTACAACATGTCTCTAAGAGCTCTATAGATACCACCATGAGGCAGCATTGTATGAGGAGAGGACATTCAAAACTCCACACAGCCATCAAAGAAAGTTGCTTTATCTTTCACCTTTACGTCCTCAACAAAGCCACATATCTGTGTTCATATGTTGGGTGGTTATCACAAAGGCTCTTTGTGTTTGTCTCCTCAGCAGTCACTTTTGCCTCCACAGGAGATGTCCATGTTAGGTTGTCTTCCCTTGGCAGCAGTCTGTGATTATTTATCCTCTAATGCAGTCTGAGGGAAACAAATGACCTCAGGCTCTAAAATTCAGGCCTATAGGAGGCTTAGGTTAAACATGCTTTGTGGAAACTCTCTATATAGAGAAGCATTTCACAAAGGGAAGTCCTTAGGTGTACCATGTACATCACTGCTTTTCACATTAAACTAATCTATTCTTGAGTTGTGGGGGGATTTAGCACCTACTCCCCAGATGACTTCCCACTGCAAATGGAGGCTAATACTTCTTGTTACACCTTACACTAGCATGCCTTTGGTAATATCAGCCACACACAATGCCAGAGTGATCAAAGAGACTATAAAAGTGATGTCAGATATTGAGAAGCACGATACTGAGATGAGTCTGCCCACACAGTTAATCTTAAGCACCCTAAAACTACTCAAAAGGCTTTTAAACTCAAATGCTAAATTCATTTCCTTCACTTCCCTGCCCACCCCCCAAAAAGCCCTCAAAGTGAGATAGAACAGAATAAATAAATTAAAAGTAATTATTTCCCCACCTGATTGCTGTGTTATTGTAGGATGCACCTTTTGGGGCTTGCGTGCTTTTCACCACCCATAATTCTGCTAACAGTAAGGTAGGATGTCCCTGGCTTGTAACAGTCTCAGCACATCTTGAAGTCCCTCAGCATGCATCTGACCCTTCCTCTTCTCAGAAGTTATCCACTCCCTGCTGCTTTTCAAGCTCCCTGCCTGGTGCTCCTTTTTCTGCCCCTCATCTGGTAATTGGGACTTTGCAGAACACAGGCTACTGTCCTGGGAATTTAATGGGAAGGATAAAAAAGGGGGAAATCTGCTATATCATTGTGAAAGATGATTCACAACACTTGGAGGTAACACAGTCCAGAATAATCACATTCCTCATTAAAAATTAAAATGTCAACTAGCAACTTTAAAAAAAAAAAAGAACAAAATCAAGCACAATTTAGCCACTTTCCTAATGCAATAAATATAAACATCTTTGCAAAGCAATGTACTTCGTGACAAGGTTGACTCAGAAGCTAACTTTGTGGAGCAAAAACTCTCCTTTCCTGGTGACACAAAGAGCAACCGGCCATGGTATATTTAGCAGTTGCACACCTGTGTCAGTGGCATTAGGAAAAGGGAGTAGACAACAGAAGACACAAAGGTGGAGATTGCCCTGAGCAGACGTGAGCCAGAGCTTTTAGAAAATGGAGTGAGGCAGTGTGGACCTCCTCTGGTGATGGTGCTATGGATCTTTCTCTGCCTGGTGAACAGGGCTGCACACACAGCCTCTCCAAATACACAGCCTTGCACTGAAAAATATTCCTGACTTGCACCACCAGTTTTTCCTCCCCCTATAAGAGGTTCAGATAGTCTTGGTATCTATTCCAGTAAGCTACACAGAAACACTCACAAGTGTCACTGCTCACACTGACAGTAAATACCTCACTTGAAATACTGCAAGGAAACACAGCTTGCCTGCATGGGAGAGCTATGGCAGAGCAGGAAACCAAATCCAGCGACTAACAGTGAGATTTTAGCTCTGACAATACAAAAGAACACACAAGGAACACAGCACAAGGAACTTTCTAATATTTTTCATTTCTGTATAAGAATGAGGACAGAGTTTAAAACAATGCAGATGACCTGGGTGGAAGTTACTCATTCAACAGCAGCTCCTAGCAAGGATCCCCTGACTCTCTTTTGGAATGATGCTGGACTCTCTGTGGGTACTATGGGTCTATAAGAGTAGAACACGCTTTGCAAAATTGGTGCCTGAGGTGTCCGCTGAAAGAATTCCACCTTTTGTCTTATGCAAAGAGTGATCTGAAGTAGGTAAAATGGAAGTACAAGGGAGGGGATCTAGGACTTGCCTGATCATTCAAGCATAAGGGTGTGCTGAAAGATTCCTTTCTGAGCCTTCTCTGGCACAACCCGACAGTGAAAGCTACTGCGACAGGTCTACAGAAGTCTGATTACTGTGCACACCATGCACTAGCTTGGAAATGAAGTCATTCAGTAGTCTGATTAAAATAACATCTTCTAATTCCCTTTTTGTTGTAATTTACAATCTCTCTCCTTTGGCTGAACCTGCCAGCCATCCTGGAGGTGAACAAAGAGAATGTGCTAAAGTTGCCAATTCTGAGGCCTTGTGTGAGAGAAAGCTTTTGTGTCCAGAGGTTGTATTTACTCTGTAGACAGTTAATCAAAGCTCCATGGAGCATTGTAATTTTTCTGTTCCTTTCGTATGGGTATGAACTCTTGGTGTCCGATCCCTGAGACTGTCTTTCAAATCCCCACAGTACACTCAGTCCCATGTAACTTACACTAAGGTTGGGTAAGAAAGATTAAAGCTTTTTCAAAATGGCTTTAAGTAATTAAATTACATCTCTTGTGTTGTAGTTCATATTAGCACCATGGACACCAGCTAACTTTCCTGTATCGCTGAAATGAGTATCAGCAGCAGGACATTTAACACTCACAGTCCAAAAGGGGACTTGGATGGAGCCAGTTCCACTGAGGAAGTGAACATTTGGGACAATATGGTCAATTTGTCAAATGCCTAATGTAAAATCAAGGGACAATCTACTCAGCGACATTGAAAATGAGTGAGTGATAAAGGTGCGTGTCTGTCTTTCTCAACCTTCCTCTTTAATAAACCACATCGGCTCTGACCATACATGAAGACTGCACATACAGTGCAGATAAGATATGATAAGATAATGCCAGATAAGTCATTTGTCTTTCACTAGAAAATCACACAGAAAACTCTCTCTGAAGTCCTCTGGAGATGCCAGTATATGCTTTTTTTAAATCCAGATGAACAAAATAATTAATTATTTCAAATGGCCAGGTTCTTGATTTGCTCTTATACCAAGTCTGGAGTCTACAACAAAAGATTGTAAGGCAAAGCAAAACTACACCGGAGCTACTCATGCTACTGAGACTGGCAAAACTAGCTGAAAGCTTTGTTGTAAAGCATGATATTATCTTTTCAGCATAGAATTACAGAGTGAAGAAACTTTCTCAATTAAAAAAATGGCTTGCTACTTAACATGCAAATATTATAAGCCTCTTCTGAAGTACAGATACTTGAATAAACAGATTCATAAAGCCAGTAAAGGTTTCTTAGCATGGACATGGATGCCAGTTATCCTAGATAAACATTAAATATGAAGATCGTTCATTTATTTTTAAACTGCTATTTATTTTTTAAATGGTTCCATTACACAAATGCAAACAAAGCACACCAGAAACAGAGCTCTGAGACAAGTCCCCTGAGCACTGCCTGCATGTGTATAACCATCCCAGAATATGCCTTATGGGCAGTGAACTCCAAATAATTTCAGCCTGTCTCCTTGGAGAGGATGCTGCTGTATCTGGGATCACTTCTGTGGGTGGTCTCTAGTTGCTCTGGAGAAATTCTTTTAATACACATAATTTAATATTGTAAAGTATTTTGTGACTCTTTGGGGAATAATGATAGTGAGAAAACTGCAGGATTTAACACAGGTCCTTCACCATCTCTATGAGATGAATCACACCAACACCTACCAATGTCACCTTCAGTTGTTTGGACTAAACTTCAGCCAGCTTATGCCAGCATCATCCAGATGCTGAAGCTGGGAAAGAAGCACTGTACTCCAATCCACTGAGTTTGGTGGACAGGACATCAGACCGGGAAGCAGAGTAATGGATTTGTCCAGAGTTTACAGCTGACTTGTGATCCTGGTTCACTTTGCCTCTGCTTTAGTTTTAGCTTTTGAAATCTTGCAGCATGCTTTCAAGAATCATCAGCCTGCAGCTGCAGGCAAGCTGGGGTTTCTTGCATGCTACATTACCAAATCCAAATAGCAGTAGCAAAGCACCAAAGACGCTGTGCTGTGGACTGCAAAGGGGAGTATGCCTACATACCAAAGCACGGAAACAGATCAGGACCTGCCAGCCCTCTCTCCCACTAGGAAAGCATTGAGGTAGTGCAGCAACACTCCACATTCCCCAGACTGTGGTCTGCTGAGAATTGCCTCATCACACGGCATTTCTTCCTTGACTTTTGAGCAACGAAAACCACAAACTAATGGTACATAATACCTTTTCTGCTTTCCCAGTATCAGGCTTCAATTAAATTCATTGCAACAGATACTACAGAAGCACAATCTGTGCTCAGAAACAGCAGGAAAGGTGATCTGTGATATATGCTTTGTGTTAAAATCGAGTCTATCCCACAAATGAAATTAAGACTCTGAAAGGCAGCAAAGGACAGCAATACAACCCCAGCCCACAAGCCACTGCATTCAGAAGCATTGACAAAAGATCATGGCCAGTCTTTAAACACAAAGCCCTTTTGTAGCATCAGAAGATGATTGTGATCTAATAAGTCCAGCTCAATATCTGCTTGAAGCACTCTCAATTCGCTTCTATGCTTTCTCACTTTTGCTTTCTAGCATTAGATCCACATCAACATCTGAGAGAAAGCTGCTTCTAATTAACTGTGCAAATGCTTATTCTGTGTACTTAATTTACATGATGCTAACATACACGATGCTGATAAAGCAACAGAAGTGATTTTAAGCCACAAATGGTTAAACACGGGTTCGTTTCATCCACAAATTGTTGCTCTTTGAAGTGGCATAATTTTGACTTATTTCATCTTTGTTAGAAGTTAAGATTGTGCCACTGAAAATCTATGGTGAAATCTGTCCCCTGCTGAATGGCAAAGCTCCCAGCAACTTTAGCAAGGCCAGGAACAGATTTTATCCCCTGTATCTATAGCAACTCAGACACGTAAATTGCATCTGTGGGACCTTAAAAGTCCGAAAGCCATGGGTGGCAATCATAACGAAGCTGTTTTTCCCAGGATTCTTAGAAAACAGAAGACAAATAAATAAAAATCCAGAATATTTTAACATTTCATTTCCCCAGCCCCTCTTCATGAGTAGCTACAAGTCCTCAGAGTTTCCCACTACCAGTGGTCAATGATATCATTCACAGTGATTTTTCTACACCCTTCATTCGCTGGTCTTTCTTAGGGCTGTTACAGTTTCCTGTGGGCTTTGGTTTGAATTGTGTTTTTCTTGGCCGTAAGTGACCTGAAAATATGAGACTATTTCAGGCACAAGTATCAAAAAATAAAAGAAAGTATGCTTTTTCAACCCCTATGGCCGCACCCCTATCTAGGCCTTATGCCATTCTGCTCAGTTAGCATTTTTAAAACATGTTATGTATTTATTATTTATTTGTGCATTCAACTGAAACTGCAGGAGTACTTGAGGCAACCAGAATATAATTACGCAGGCTGTAATTTGGCAATAGAAATCAAGTTCTTTTAAAAAGTGCTTCAAGTTCTTGCAAAAAGACACTTACAAAAGACATGTTGCGACTGGCATCTTGTTTTTCTCCCATCAATCAAAACAGGCCTCCTCTTGCCACCAGATGCCACATCACAGCACAGTGAAGCTCGGGATGCAGAAGCAGCCCCTCACCTTGATGACCAGCAGCACCTTCCTGCAATGTGTCGGTGTTCCTGTGGGGTTTTCTTCCCTGACATTTTCCTGTGAGCGGGCTCTGGTGAGATGGCAGGATACATTGCTACGGCAATGCATGCTAAAGGCTGCACTTCCAGCCTCCCCTTTCCTTCTCAGGAAGCCTTCCAAGCTTGCCATAGTACAAATTGACATAGTATTTTAACAGACTATGTGGACAGTCAAATATATAATTGAAGGAATATTCTAATATTCAATTAGTTATATTTTTCAACTGGTACGAGTCTAACACTGTAATCATGACATTACAGGACACTTGCATAGTTTGATGTGGTCTTTTTATAATAATATACAAGGCAATGGCATCATTTTGTCCAACTGAAAATCTACATGGTGGCATTGAATCTAAGTTTTTCCAGTTGCTGAAATGAAGCTCACCATTCAACAAAAAGAGAATAAAAAGCCACCAAGTGAACTGTATTTCTAATTTGTTGAAAGATGCACATAAAACAAAACAACTTCCCTCACAAAACCCTGTAGATTTATCCAGTCCCTCTAGCATGTTAAGGTGCAGTCATGAAACAACTGTAAATTATTAAGGTTAAAACTACAGTTATGGTGACTGATGCTGCTTAGAACACCCTAGCAAAGAAAGGTACATCATGAAGTGCAGACTAGTCTAACTGTAGAAAAAGTACTTTGAGGTAAATGAAACAAAGTGATGCAATAAACTGGGAAACAATTTTGCCACTGGGATGTATGAACTGCAGAGTGTGAGATACTCTGACTTTTGTGCATTGTCTTCTGATAGATTTTCAGGGGAAGTCACTTAGTCTCTGATCCAGCAACACAAGTGTGCACGAAAACAACCCTCCAATGCAACAGAGCTCATCTGAGTCATCACTACCACTGGCCAAAGGTGGGAGTCTTAGATGGTATCCACAACCTGGGCAATTCCTGAAGAACTTTAACCCAATTACAGCTTTGGAAAACATCCAGGTTGTGGTTTTAACAGTCTACTCAAGCTTATTTTATGACCTGAAAACTTGTGAAAGAGTGATTTAGACAAGGCAAATGAGACAAAGGTCCCCTCCATAGCCAAGTAATTAATACAATGGGTATTTGGCAGCCCCTCAGACCCACAGCAAGTCATCAGAGATGCACATCCAAATGATTCTTCTTGCTGTTGCTCTTACTGACCTGGCTTCTGTTCCCTACTCCTACTAGTCAGCAAAGGAATCAAAGAAGGCTTAACATGGGACATAACCATGTATTCAAGTCACCTCTTCACTGAAAAGCCATCTGTGAGAAGGATTTCCCGGGTAAAACACCACCCCTCAAGTACCCCAGCACCAGAGTTGGTAACTTGTGTCTTGTCACTGCTTATCTTCCAGAAGAGGCTTTGTCTGAAGACATCAGGAGATTGAGAACAGCCTGCTTCTTTTAGCATTTTGTTGAAACACATAATTACTCTTCATTTAATCACTTGCTTCAATTGCTCCAGTGACTCTTTAGAAAATCAGTGATACTCACCCACATGAATGCAAGCTTACAGGGCTTCAGAGGAAAATATGCAAAGTTGTTTTATCCCTGCTTTTCATCTGCAACTGACTTCTCCCAGACTTGCTACGGCTGCTTTGATGTCACATTGGCCAGCTTCCATGCCATCTTTCACTTCTTTTCGGGAAGATTGTACTGTTTCATTGTCAGGGTGGTTTTATGCCAAGCTCCTTCTGTTCAGAGATGAAATTTCCCAAAGTGGTGCCTACTTCTCCATTCCTAAACCCTTATTTGAGCACTTCAATAATTGGCTTTGGTTTTCTAAGATTAGAAATATAAAGCATCTTCTGACAGGAGATATCAGGTGCAGGCCCAGCTTTATGGAAAACACAGATCTTGTTTTCATGTTCCTAAATAGCAAATTAGAATTACAGGTTTTCATTTGTGGGCTTAAAGATCATGACAAGAATGCCTATCCACTAGATTATAATTCCACATCATTTGGCAGCAATTGCTCAAGTTGTCATGAACAGTTTAAATCTCCACCAATCACACAATTTGCTCACTGGTAAGCAAGTAGCTGGGTAAAACCAGATGGCACAAGATCAAAATATTAAGAGATGTCTGCATGGCACAAAGCTGGGTCCTATGGAAATACTTATGAGACCTCTAAATGGTACCAGAAGTAGGTGTGTGTCACATCTTGCTGCTATAGCTTCATCAACTTTCTAAGTGTTTCTGGACTGTAGCATATTACTTTAGAATGGGATTCCAAACTTTCATCTAATATATGTATGTCTCACCATCATAATGATTTGTTTTAAAGTATTTCATATATTTAACCATAACTCTGTGAGACACTAACTTTTAGAGTTAGCCCAGATTATTAGGTACTTTGGAAAAAGCACATCAGTCCAAAGGGAAATAAAGTGTTGCCCAGTACCCAAACAGTAGTGTAGAAATAACATACACGGACAAAAGCTTTGCTGTGGAATTGCTCCTACTAGGGCTACATTAATTTAGAGGCCAATTTCTTGGGCTAACTGTACTGTCTGGACCACTATACCTTGACAATGACCTTTGTTGTTACAGAAGAAATTTGTAATGAAGCTGAGATTGGAAACCACCTATTTCACTTCTTAACTAGTGTCCTGACTTCTGTTCTCCTTCCTCAAAACAATCACTGCACAGAACCATCAAGATGGACTTAAAATCAGTTTAAGAGCTACTTTTAAAAGAGGCATTGCTCTTTCCTGTTCTAGCTGTAGGTGAGGGGTTTGCTAGCATAACATCTCTGTGATACGGCATAACATATTCTCCTTTGGGAACTGAAGCAACATGACTTTATACATTAAGAACTGTCCTTCAGAATTTCATCTTCCACTTCTGAATTAGAAAACAACTGTGGCATTAGACATTACAGTTTTAGGAACATAGTCTCTACGCCTTCAGTTTCCTACAATCATGCCCATGCTAATCTAGGACAACATCGTGTTACTCCGACTACTGGAAAACTTCACAGAAGTGAAAAGAAATCATCTGTGTTAAGTGGAAACAATCTTGAACATTGTTCAAACAATGTTCAATGTTCAATTAATACAGCATCAAAACATTCCAGATGGATTGTAATGAACAAAAGTGCAGAATTCCAACTATATTGGAAACCTCTGCTGAGTCTGATTTTTAGATTTTTCTTCCCTCCCCCACTTTGGTCTTCTTCACACCCACCTTATTTTTATCATATCCCTGGACTAGTATTCTCAAAAATCCCCATATGAGTTTGGTTCCTTTGGAACAGAGCCCTGCATATAAAATTATCTAAAGAAATCTTCCTTTTATTTTAATACTGACATTCATAATCCCCATAGGACTTAAAAGAAAAAGAAGGAATAATATCAATTATGGGAAAAAGGCTTTCATCAACTGAAAAGGGGCTTTGATCTGTTAAAATAAAATAAAATAAAAAAATCAGACATTTGCATAACATTTCCCAGGCATATCCCCACCATAATTCGAATGCGATCATTTAGCATACACAAAATAATAGAAATTCTTTCTATGGGACAAAACCACAAGGTTTTGTTTATTTAAAATAATTGCAGCTTTGGACAAAGAACTTTAGCTGTACCAAACAAACAATTGTCATTCAGATATTATAAAAATTGCTTCTCCTCTTCATTCTTTTTAGACTATAAAGGTGATTACAAAGGAAGAGAAGTCCATCAAATCCCAGTTGTTATTTCAGATCTTTGATAAAAACAGGATCACCTGTACTCCCTTCAAGGGTACAGGAAAGGACAAAAAGAGATGCCTTACATGAGTAAGAGCAGAACATCCCCTTCCTCCTCCTCCTCCCCAGACAAGTGTATTAATCACCCTCTGCAAGATGTCTTCCGAGACCAGGTTTTCTCTCATCCTAGTATCTAATGCTCTAACTCCACCACTCTAACTCCAGCTATGCCATTAGAACTGGGAAGGTGCTATCTATGCCGTAGGTATAATCCTCCAGCATAAAAACCACCTTTAATTCAACATACATGTTTGTTCTAAACTGCCCCTTGAAAATACAAGTATTTTAGAAACAGACCTAAAACCTGAGAAGCTAAGTTGTTCTTCCCACTTCTATCTTTGCTTTCATTCCAGTTCATGTCAACATAAAGCCATCATACTTGCAATTTCACTTACGGTTTAATATATGGGAAGATTCAGCTTAACTTCCTGCATTGTTCAGATTTCTACAATCCTCCAAGAGAATCTGTCAAACAAATAAAGTATTCAAGTCCTTCTCCACTTCCATGAAGAACAGACTAGGAGAAGTCATGATGCCCGGTAGTCATATGTTTTTTAAAGCTGGGACAGTTCTAGGAATCCTGAATCTAAATGATACATTTACATCGTGGTTTTCTTAGAATCATAGAATCATTTAGGTTGGAAGAGACCTTTAAGATCATCAAGTCCAACTGTTAACCCAGCACTGCCAAGTCAACCACTAAACCATGTCTCTAAGTGCCACATCTACACATCTTTTAAATACCTCCAGGGATATGACTCAACCACTTCCCTGGGCAGCTTGTTCTAATGCTTCACAACCCTTTCAGTGAAGAAAATTTTCCTAATATCCAACTTAAACCTCTGCTGGTGCAACTTGAGGCCATTTCCTCTTGTCCTATCCCTTGTTACTTGGGAGAAGAGACCGATCCCCACATCACCACACCTCCTTTCAGGTAACCGTAGAGAGCAATAAGGTCACCCCTGAGCCTTCTTTTCTCCAAGCTCCAGTTCCTTTAGTCACTCTTCATAAGACTTGTGCTGTAGACCCCTCACAAGCCTCTTTGCCCTTCTTTTGGCATGCTCCTCAACACCTCAGTGTTTTTCTTGGAGTGAGGGGCCTAAAACTGAACACAGCATTAGATGTGTAGCCTCACTTGTGCCAAGTACAGGGGGACAAACACTTCTCTAGTCCTTCTTTCCACACTAGTGCTGATACAGGCCAGAATCCTGTTGGCCTTCTTGGCCACCTGGGCACATGTTCAGATAGCTGTCCACCAGCACCTCCAGGTCCTTTTCCTCTGGGCTTTTCAGCCACTCTTCCCCAAAACTGTAGCACTGCGTGGGACCTAGCACTTGTCTTTGTTGAACCTCATACCACTGGGCTCAGCCCACCCATACAGCCTGTCCATATCCCTCTGCAGAGCCTTCCTACCCTCAAGCAGATGAACATTCCTGCCCAACCTGGTGTCACCTGCAAACTTCCTGAAGGTCCCCTTGTCCAGATCATTGATAAAGATATTAAACAGAACTGTGCCTAAAACCAAGTCCTGGGGAACACTGCTTGTGACCAGCCACCAACTGGATTTAACTCCATTCACCATGATTCTTTGGGCCTGGATATTCAGACAGTTTTTTACCTATTGAAGAGTACACCCAAACCATGAGCAGGCAGTTTCCCCAGGAGAATGCTGTGAGAAAGTGTCAAAGGCTTTACTAAAGTCCAGGTAAACAGCATCCACAGACTTTCCTTAATCCACTAGGCAGGTTACCTTGTCATAGAAGGAGATCAGGTTAGTCAAGCAGCACCTGCCTTTCACAAACTGGTGCTGACTGGGCCTGCTCACCTGGTTGTCCTGTATGTGTCACATGATAGCTGTACTGCACTAACACAAAATGATCCTCATATGAAGCAGGACAGCTGACAGTCACTGGGAACACTGGTGCCAATATAGCTGGTAGATTGATGGAATAAAAGCAGAGCTGATGTTTTTCTATTTCATGCCTTTAAGAAGACCAAACTTCTACAGGATAAAAGAGAGATCAAAAGTCTAGATAATGTCCTTTGCTATAAATTAAGCATCAATCCACCTTTAGTGCCAGTGAATCTGAATTTATGTTGGAGGATCACAAATCTCCTATGTCCGTCTGGTAGCTGTGAGCCATACCTATGCCTCTGGGGTTAAATAGGCTGGCTGAGAATAACTTGTCTTGGAAAGCTTCAGATCTGAATGATGAAAGGGGATAGTGAAACTTCAAAAAAGCTGCCCTAAGCTATTTTTTTCCTTTTGCTGCTGGACCCAACTTTACCAGCCTTATTTACCCCATCCCCCTGTAATTTCCCAAATAATATCCTGGTCTTATGCCATATCTACTTCCGGTTGAAAGCCAGAGTTTCCAAGGCGCACACAAACTGAAAAGTGTGGAAGCAATGTTAACACTCACTTTCCAAAGTTCATGCTAAACTATCAGTAGAACAAACAGGCATCAGCTCAGGTGAAGATTAATGCATTCACTTTCCATTAACAGACCTTCAAAGTAGTTTTTTCTTTTGTTGCTTGTTTGGTTTTTTGGTTAATTTTTTTTTTTTTTGAGAGAGAGTAATGTTACTGTAGCTCTTTAAATCACACAGAAATAAGTCTGGCACATTAGCATACTCTAATAAATTATTATTTAAAA
>JANHGN010012337.1:0-15701 GCA_024605025.1 Megaceryle maxima | reverse complement strand
CTGCTCCACTGAACCATTGCATAAGGCAGCTGAACCAGCAGATACCCCCCACCCCAGGCACTGGAAAGTGAGAGGAGTATTTGAAAACAAAGCATGGAACTGAACTTATTTCATCTACTATTTGATTTCACAGCCAGATTGCCTAAATGTGAATGCAGTCCAGGTCCCAGACAGATTTTCAGTGGAGTGACAGAATTCAGAGTCACCTAGAAAGGGAGAGCAGTTGGGTAAAACGAGTGGGAGATTCCATGATGTTTTTCAGGGAAATAATAGAGCAAAGCCACAAAATATTTTCAAAATGTAAGTTTTCTCATTTCCAGTGTATCTTAATAAATCAGTAGCAAAGGATGTTAGTGCAGAAAAGAGGTGGTTTTTGAATTAATCATCTTGGGGTCACTTTTGGTGTGTGGTATGTGTTGTATCTGGGGAGCTACAGGACCTATCTTCTGGAGAATGCTGGATTGAAGTCTTTCAGCAAATTGCTGTTTCTTGTCTGCTGTCTTTATTTTCCTGCCTAGAGCTCTACGGTAAGGGCTCATTCTGGTCTTGGATGGAGTGATAGCAACCATAGCCAAAGCTGCGATGGGGAATTTTCAGCCTTTCCAAGAGGTTAATAGGGAAGATTATGTGGTTTCCAGCTGTTGAAGTGGCACAGAGGCTGGCAGTTCACAAATTCATGGTTATTAGAACTAGAGAAGACCTAACAGCCTGTCCATGGCATTATGTCCAGCTTTAGGCTAGTTAAGGTTTGTTTGCTTGTGGACTTGTTTTCCTCATATGTTTATTTTTTAAAAGTCTCAGGCACTCCCTCTTTAGGTTCTTTTCTACAGTGTAATAAAAACTTTGGAATATTTTTCAGAATCCTTCATATTCTGTTTAAATTTACTTTTATGCAGCCTAATCAGACTGGGCATAGATAGGTTCTCTTACACCACCCTAAATACTTCCTCTCTTCCTTTGATGCTTACCTGCTTGCAGTGAGCTTTTGTTCATTCTATCATGGTTGAAAATGTAGTTTTAAAGGCCTTTACTCAAGAAATGCTTAGTATTTTTGATGATTATTTTTTATTATTAGCACTTTTCTTCCTGGGGATTATCTTGTTTTGGTAAGGTTGATTTAAAGATTAATTCCATAGTATCTAGAAATAGTTTTGACCAGTCTGTGCATTTGTAATTTCTGTCTTTGTTCATGTTTATTTTGTTGGTCTTTTGCCATGTTTTATTACTTGTTGGAGAAAAAAACTACAGAAATTTTCAGGTTATTTAGTGACAATGCACAGAAAATTTTTCTCCAGAATTTGCAATTTTAATGCTTTCTGGCCTCTCTGTGAAACTTGAACAGATCTGTTAGGTTTGCCATAAAGAATATATTTCATTATTGTTCCAGCATAAGAATTTCAACCACCTTGCTTCCTTCTGCTTGCGATGACAGAAACATGCACTGAGAAACACCATCCAGGATAACTGGCACCAGCTGTAGTTGCTCCTAACCTGTTCATAACGGCTCTGATATTTAAACCCAATTTAGATACATCAAGGAATATGGAGTTTCATGAAATCCATAGCACGGGGAACGAACCGCCGCTACTGCTGATGATCGGCTACAGCGATGGCACGCAGATCTGGAGCGTGCCTGTAAGTACAGACTTCACTTCTACACCAGAGGCTTTTTGCTTCGTGATGTTGTGTTATTACTTTAATATTTTACTTTTGATTTTTCCTGTCGAAGTGGAAAGAGCCAGCGTTTACTATCGCTGTCATATGGTTTGTATGTAACGTGCTTATCTTAATAGTGAGTATAGATCAAACACTTGAGTTCATGTACCTTCAGATTTGAGGGCTTTTTACAAATTATGTCCGTTAAGTAAATTTTCAGAGTGGAATTGAGAGTACTGTTTGACATTCTAGACTAGTTTGCATCTCAGTAAGGACAGAACGTTTGTAACCTACGGAAAGAAATAAGGGTGGAAAAATAAGAGAAGAATTTGTTTGTCCCAGTACCGAATGCAAGTACGACAGTATCAATAGTATTTTACAATCACGTTTGTCATGTACATGATTTGCAATTTTAATTTTATTAAAGTCTATGGGTGCATATGGGTTTGATTTCATGCTGTCATACACGCACCCTGCAGTTTGTGTTTGAGTGGTTTATGAGCACATGGTCTTAATTTGGGGAATTTCCCCCAAACTTTTTGCAACTATAGAATAAAGTTTCATACAGTAGGTCATAAAATTCTTAAAGAAAAAAGAAATGCTTCTTACAACTTTGTCCTTCAAAATAATGTAGAGAGGGTGGAGTTCTTTCCCTTTGTAAAATACACTGGACTTTGTTTGTTTTTAGTTTTGGTTTGTTTGGTTGGTTTTGGTTGGTTGGTTTTTTGTGTGTGTGTGGTTTGTTGTGGTGTTTGTTTGTGTTTATATCTATATGGGTTTTTTTATACTTTATGGCTAGCTATGTAGGGCATGTGCTTATATACCAGTAGCTTAGATAGCATAATAGAAAATAATGTTAATTTATACACCGGAAGTTAAGTTAAACTGAGTTTCCCTGGAGTGTGGGAGAGCTGGCTTTTCCCCTCTTTACTACATATTGTTAGCTGGAGATGAAGAGAAAAATCTGCTGAGCTTTTGCATTTGAAGGGGAGCTTAATAGAAATCAAGCGAGACCTCGTATGCTTGACTAAATTTCAGCATCTAGTAACCTTTCACTAAAATTTAGGAGCTTTAACCAAAATGTAGGGATGTTTTAACCAAAATACAGGAGATTTCATCTGCTTGTTTGTTCAGAGAAACTATGTCTAATTCTAATTTGCATGGCTTTATCTTTAATGGAGCAAAACACATCTTAGAATTGTTTTGGTTTGAATACTAAGAATGAGTTTAGAGTATATAATTAGGTTTGTACGCTGTTTTGAAGACTGATCAGTTTTGTATTAGTGTAGAAATCAGATAATTAAAATGGTTCAGAAAGGCTTTGCTTTGTTCTTCGGAGTGTATTGCAGAAAACAAACATTAGGTGTCACTAAGATACTGAGCTAAGAGAGGAAATATAACTGCAGCAGTGCCAGGACTTGCAGCACCAGTTGATCCGTTAGGTAGGAGACAGTGACAGTCACACAGACTTCAGCTAAAGAGTTTTTATGAACCAGCTCACTTGATCCTGCTGAAATATCTTACCCAAATGAGTGTGTGTTTTCTGACAAATGGATGGGAGTACGTTGTGTTGGGACTTGTCCTGGTCACTCTATGATAAGAAGAGTTTTGTGTCTAGAAGAAATTGGTTTGTGTTGTTTTTTTTTCTTTCTCTGTGTGTGTGGAACATGCCCTCACTCTGTGGTTAGGTGGGAGTTCTGTGCATCCCCTGTAAGTGACTTTCTGCATCCAAACGAGCGTCTTGTGTCAGAGCCACCTGCATCAGCACCCTCGAGAAATTAATTGTGAGATGGGATCTTCCATGTTATAGGAAAGCAAGAATGAAAGAAGAGAGTCTCAGTTCTTGGGTATCTGAACAGCTTACCTCGGTGTAACCTGTTCTGCATTAACTGTTTGCCTTTAGACTCGTACCCTGTGGTGCGCTGCAGTAAACGTGAAATAATTGTGTGGAGATTACAAATGACTGTTTAAACTACTTTGTTTATCCTGGTTTATGTGGAGCAAGCGTTTTTGCTGGTGCTGTCAGGCAGGTAGTACAAGGTAATTTATCCACATTTCTGCCCTACCTTCTTCTGTCTCAATAAGCCACAAGTTAGGCCATGAAATGGCTAATGTTACCTTCTTTTTCAGCAGGATGCTACAGCCAGGTTGTCTTCCCTACCCCAGTGTATTTCACATCTTCATAATTCCTAGATTTTTATAGTAATTAGAAAAATAAAATTGCAGGACAGTTCCTCTTAGTGTCGTTCAAACTTTACAGAGGTATTTTTAATGGGCAGAGGGAAGTCCAGTGAAATGGAAAAAATGCCCAATGTGGAAATATTTTACCATGCATCCTAAGGACATCAACTGTAGAGCTATTGCATTGCTTTGCCAGCCCTTCATTTGTATATTCTGTGAAATTCTGAGACCACATCCAGAGAGGTACAGCTTCAACCAGTGTAATTTGTATGTGTTAGTGTAATTTCAGGGTTGGAATGGTTCCTTTGTTAGTAAGATGGTCCTGGAGGGTTTCTCAGAAGCATAGAGTACCAGGTTGGAAGGGACCTCAAGGATCATCTGGTCCAGCGTTTCTTGGCAGAAGCCTGATAGACCTCAGCATCAATTTTAAGTATCTTTTTAGAGCAGGATTTGTATATCCAACAAATTTGGAGGTAACGTAACCAGCTTGGTTTTTTTCCCTGTTGTTGTTTCTCCATCTCATTTTTTCGCTTACTTAGCCTATGTAAAATGAAATCTGGCAGTTAGGTGACTCACTTTAAATATTTAGAGATTATTTGGCAGTACTTTTTTGTGTCCTTTAGTATTACACAAACCTTTCTTCTTGATCTTGAGTCTTTAGCTTGTAATTAAGCATCGCTATTCTAGTTAAGAAAAAAAAGAATCTCTGCAGTTTAAAAACCTTTCAATCCAAAAAAGCAACAAATTGACATTTATGTGCAAATCTACTCAGTGAGGCTATTATCTGTAGCATTGTGCTTTTTATTCGTACAATTGAAGCTCTATTCAGCACTTAATAAAGTAATGTGTTGCAGGCAGTCCAGTTTGTGTCTGAGTGATTATGAAGTGTTTATGACAGCTTCTAAGCTGACACTCTCCGTAATGGTGTTACATTGACTTCTAAACACCTTTGCAGTCTGCCTCCAGGAGTGTGTGTCTCTTTGCAGTCTGAGTGCTTTCACATTAACATCTCCTTGGAGTAAGATCTTTGACTACAGAAGTGTTACTTGCAAATGGAAGATACCATTAGGGCTGCTTCAAAGGCCTGAAATAATGTTTGGACTGCTGGGTGCTGAAGTAACGGCTGGGGTTTTGAAGTGCAGCGTCTCAATCTGTATTGCATAAGAAGTGGAAGGTGTCCATCCAAATGACTTTTCTTTGATCTTTGTTTTGAAATGGGGGTGGGAAGGTTAAAAGCGTTCTTAAAATATGCCTCGCTAAGTGGGGAGAAATCTGGGAATACACAAAAGAATGACTAGAAGTTCCTAGTTGATAATTGTACAGTGTAGTTTTGTGTTTTATTTGGAATTTGTTTTTTCCCTTGCTTCCAGTTTCATGTTTCAAATACAATTGGAACCGATTTCTGCCTAATGTGGTTTCCAAGTATCTGTTCTAGATGTTCCTGTTCAGGGAAATGCATGTTGGCTGCTTTTGTGACAGACAATTTATTTTTTTTTATTGTACGCTGGAAGTTTCAGAAGTAGAAAAATCATCTTAATGTAATGGTTCATATTACAATTAAAAAAAGAACGCTTTAGCTTGAGCTGAATAAAATAGGAACTACCAAAGGGACCTTTTAATAACACGCACAGATGTATATTTAGCAAAAAATACTTGAAGGCTGTGGTTTAATGACTCTGCCACGGGCCGACGGGATGTGTCAGCCCAAATGGTAGGTGACTTCCGTGTGGAGACCTCTGGAATGCAGAGGACCCGTTGGACAAGGATGGCATCACACGCTGCCATTTCTCTACTGCCAGACCTTAAATTTCTTTAAATGCTGCTGTCAGTAATACTATGGTTTTTAAGTTGTTAAACCTGCAGTTGTACAGCAGATGGTGTGTGTTTGTGGATCTATAGATGGATGTAAATTGTAAGTCAGACATGGCAGTTCCATTTTGTTCTTTCAATTGTTCATCAAAAGCCCCGTCTGGTGGGATTTCTATGTGGTTGTCCTTGTAATTCCTCCTCTTCTGTGATCTCTGAGAGCTGGGAAAAGGTCTAGTCCCTTATCGCACAGTAAGCTGCCATCCTTCCTCTGTCCAGACCCCCTCCTGAGAGGGGGTACCATTGTTAAGGCTTGAACTAGCCGCTTGGAAAAGCAAAATGCTAAGACTCCTCAGAATGTATGACAAATGAAGTCAGAATATTGAAAACATTTGAACCAAAGCCATTTCTAAGATTTCATTGTCTTTAAAATTTAGTTAGCTTTGTCGTAATCCTAAATGGTAGGTTCAATTTCATACTAAATTCAGTCTCTAGAGTAGAATTGTGTAGCATTCTCTGAGCATCTAAGTTCTTATAGTCCCTAGATAGTTTCCAAGGTTTGTTTGAATGAAAAGCAGTGTGAGTTTCTAAACTGAAGTGATAAAATTTGTCCCTTTACAGTCCTTCCTTACTCTCTCAGTAGTGAGGTGACTGATAGTAACTTGTCTTTAACCCAATATAATTATGACAGATGGTATTTTGTGGTGGTATCTGTCAGTTGCTTTTTGCCATTTTATACCATCAGATCATGACACCTGTATTATATCTACATCAGAATGTTTCAAAACCAACCCTCCTGTTGTCTTCTCTGGGACAGTTTTTTAATATACAAGCAGTTTCCTTTTATATAGTTGCACAGTAGTTTAATCATTGAGTTTTGAACTCAATTTTGTTTCAGTTTGGTGTATGTTTGACTGACTATTATATATTTTTTTTTTTACCATGTGAAAACCATTTTCTATGGTTGGAAACTATTAGTTATCCTTAGTGTGAACAAAACTTCCTTTGTTCTGTTTTTTTTATGGGTGCAAACTGGTATGCTCAAAACAATAAAGCTCTGTCATCAAAAATTAACCAGTGCTCCAGATTTCTGGTCTGTCATATTTTAAGCAGTAGCTCAAGACTTCTAAGTGGAGGAGAGAGTTGTTGTTCTTCTTTCAATCTGTCATTACTGGAAGAGAGTGATGAAGACTTTGCCGGGGGCCGGGTTTTGAATCGGCCTGTTCTGTGCTTGCATCTTCCATGGAGGTCTGGGGCTTGTGGTTTGGTACCAGGCGCTGGGAAAGCTGAAGTGTTCTATCAGACCAGCTTGGAGCCGTCGTTTTGGATTCACTCTTTCATAGAACGAGTACCTGAAGCTGCTTTTATAGCTCAGTATTCAATTCTTGAAACCTGTTTGGAAGTATTCTTGGCTTTTGGAATAGGAAAGAAAAACTTTTAAGAGCTTTGAAAGCTGCCACAGGGATTTGCTACTTAGCTGGATCAAATCCAAAATGGCAGCCACAGCCTGGTTTCTTCACAGGTGCTTTTTGAAGAATTTAGAGCTCTGTTTTCAGTTCGTGAAGTCTATTTATATTTTGTCTCTGCTTATGAGACTGCGTAGCTCAAGGGACTGGTTATGGGATGTGGAGCCTTTTACTTACACTTGCCAGCCTACATCTCACCTGAGCTGGCAGTGACAAAGCGGTTGGCCATTTATTTAGTGGTGGGGCTGGGCTTCTCTTAAATGTCCATACTTGTCCCACTTCAGTTCCTAGTGGGATAAGTGTCCCATTCACAGAAAAGATTGGCTGGCTGTGTTGGCTGTCTCAGGAGTGAGATAAGGCCTGAACTGGCAGGAAGATCAGACTGTATAATCTCTACCCTGAAGATGGTGCTTTTGGTCAGAATTGATACGTGTGGCCTCAGCGATGGTAATGAAGTTTCACGTTTTCCGTAGGTGAACGAAGGGCATTAACAGCAACTGCAATTCATTCAGAATTTTATAAGGCTGCAATTGGATAAGCAGTGGAGATGGCTGAAGTTACCTGAACATTTACTCACTTATTTTCGTAGTTCTACAAAGTTACACCTTCTCTGGGAGGGTGTGGAAATCCTACCCAGAGAGGAAAGAACCTGTTACATCAAAGTGTCTAAAGTTACAGTGGTGTCAAACCAGGAGCTAACTACCCATAGTTTTGTCTGTGTCACTGTCAGATCCTGTGGCTTTGGTTTGTCTATTTCACCTTTTTTTTTCTGTAATTTCCCAGCAGTAGAAAATGATGAAATAGTTATCTCTTAAATAATGAACATTAATTATTAAAAAGTAAAAGCGTTATATGCAGGAAAAGAGCTGGGCTGGGATTTTCATGTTAGGTGCTGAAGTACAAATAAACTTCATTTGTATTTTGTACTTTTTAGGCTTTTATTTGAGAATCTCAACCTTAAGCCCTACCAGGTCTTGGCATCACAGGCTGGATAAACATGCTCTCTGGACTTGAGTATATTTAAGAACAGAAACTGAGTTAGGAAGGTTTGGCCTTCTTAGTGTGTCTTACTTTTGGGACTACAACTTTATTTGAATTAGATTGGAGTTTGAGCCGACGTGCTGGCGTAGTTCAAAAGCAGAAGGAGGTGTCTGAATTGGGTTGGATTATTTTATGTGAATCACTTCTTCCATACTTTTGTTATGCTAGGTCTTTTCATTCATAGCCGTTGATGTGCATACACTTGTGAAACAGCATTTTCATGATTTGGGGGAAAAAGTCTTTAATTGCCAATAATAATAATAGTTCCAAAACCTTGTATTTTTCTTCTTTTCCACTTCCTCCTTTCCCTTTTCATAGACCTGGTGTGTTCTGATGGATAGAAAGTGTGCTACCATCTTTGGATTTTTTTAATCTCTTTATTACTCTCTTTCCCTCTTTAATATTTCTCATTTTCCACTTAGCTGCCCTCTGCTCTTTTCCAAGCTGTATTTCCTGGATGCAGATTTATCTATGTAACTCATGATCTGGTAAAAACAATCAGCAAACCTTTACTGAATTGATTTCTGATCATATTCTTCTCTGTTGTATGGAATCTGGTCAGCATGCTCCTCAAAGCAGAGGCCTCTACCTGCCCCTGAGGGAGAATTAAACTGGTTTTGAGAAGCTGGAGTACCACGATGTTGTGTTGTTCAGATGATCCTGGGAAGAATCCTCTCTGATTGGAACATCTGCCTAATAAAATGAGAGCAGGACAGACTAAGGGATTAATTCCCATCTTGATTACAGTTTTAAAACTGTGGTGTCCATCAGCAATAATTCTGATCCCATCACTAACAGTCATGTCGATTCATACCCATGTGGGACTGCAAGCTGTCTGCACAGAGGGCTGAGAGTGTTATTGCCCCACTTCTGTGTAGCTTGGATGTTATTCCAGGAGTCCTAAGGACAAGCAGTAGTTGCCTACGCTCTGTGTTTATGCACTGTGAGCAGAATGAGGGGCTACCTCTGGAGTAAATGGTGTTTTCAGAGTAACCTTACGAAAGACTCGTGCTTCAGCGGGGTAGGTTTCATTCTGCCCACATTACCTAAAGCCCTGATAAGGAGTCTCGGGGTTAAGATTTGAAGGAAGCTAAGAGTCTGCAGTGCTATATTTATGACTTGTTGTTCAAACAGTAGTTGTATTTTAACTTTCTGAACGTGTGAGCTGAAGTGTAGAAAGCAACGGGAACAACCATAAAATGGCATTGCAAAAAGTTAACTTGTATTTATTGATTCATAAGAACTTCGTTCCAAATTGCATTCACTTCTGATCCTGTGAGCTGCTTGTTTGGCAAAACTTTATGCCAGCATGTTGGCTACGTTCTTGGTCTCGTTACATCTGTTTTAAGTTGTTGGTTATTTGGAAATGAGCTTCGTAATGTTTGCCTTTTTCCTGAAGTTTGACGTTCCGCATCGGATCCACTCCCAGGCAGTTAGGGAATGCATTCTGACTGACCATTCACAGGAAGTCTGGAAATTCTTCTGAACTACTTCTGGTTTAATCTTTTCAAGACTGCCATTAGTGACAAACCTAATTAGTTTGAACTTCTAGTTCTAAACATAATTTTCACACCCAGAGAATATGGAATGTACCAATATTGTCAAATCCTCTGATTTTTTTGTGAAATTTAGTCAGCAGTCAGCTTCAAATCTTGTTTCTTCTAAAATGTGTGTGGTCTTTAATAATAGGTAGTGCTGGGATCTCATTCACACAGTCTAAGGCACCCCTTTTAGAGGAGGTCATCTTTTTCTTGCTATAATTTGTGTTACCAGGGATTCTAAGATAG
This sequence comes from Megaceryle maxima, assembly GCA_024605025.1. NCBI lineage: Eukaryota > Metazoa > Chordata > Aves > Coraciiformes > Cerylidae > Megaceryle > Megaceryle maxima. The sequence continues at coordinate 5,764 of JANHGN010012337.1, read as the reverse complement.
ATTCTGATTTAGAGAAGCTGCAGATGGTTGGTTAGAAAGGCAACGTCTTGCCAAATTACTTTCTTACCTACTTTTTGTACAATGTCTTTCTATGTATTATCTACTAAATATAAATACATTTCTAAGTAGTGTATATATATTATATTGTATTGTATGTTCATAATCTGTGTGTTTTGCAGATCAGTGGTGAAGCTCAGGAACTTTTTTCTGTCCGACATGGTCCAGTTCGAGCTGCACGGGTTTTACCGGCTCCACAAATCAGTGAGTATATATTTATATGGTTCATAAGTAAGTGTAACTTTATTGTTTTTAACAGATACTTGTCCAAATCATTGCTAGAATCTGATGTATAGATTGTTCCATTCATTTCAAACTGTCACCCTCATAATAGCTTTCTACAAGTATTATTTTTTTTCTTTTTTCCCCTCCCGCTTCGTGGTTTCTCCAGTTTCATCTTCAGAATTTAGCTTTGATGCTGCTTCCTTTGTAGTTTAGAGGATATCTAGATGTATCTGTGCTCAGAGATCAGATCAGTCCAGAGATGTTAACCATTCTGTTTGGAAACATTTATTATCTTCTAGTTTATGGATGAAGAAAATGTACTTCTAGTACGTCTGAGGTTTTTTGGGATTACGGTGGATTACAGATGGTAGTAGTATATTTTGAATTAATTAGTGAACTCAAAAGATAGAGCCTGAAATCTACTTATTGTTTAATTTACTGCTATTGTAATAATTTATAATAACTTTGAGTGTTTCAAAGAGAGTAAATGAAGACAGTTAAAGGTTTAAGGGACACATTTTATGCTGTCTCGGTGATTTCCTGAGCAGAAGGATATACAAAGCATGAGAATATGTGGTTCTGTAACCCTGTTATAGGTTAAAGTAACTTAAAGCAAAACATTTTACAAGCATGTTGTGCCTTTTATTCTGTTTATGGGGACACTGCCTAATTCCTGGAGAGCTGGGTTTTTTTTGGCTCTTACATATGTCTGTGTCCCTTCCTCTCTGAGGAGAAAGAGAATGAAAAGTGTAAATAGAAATAAAGCAAATGAATTGAAGAATCTGTAAGTTCTGGGTGGTTTTCTTTTTTCTTTCTGATAGTAAAATAGTGCTTTCTAATTCTTTTTTTCAATCTAGAAAGTTGCACTGCTTATGAACTCCTTCAAGCACTTACTGTCTTTCTGGCTCTAAATTGCATATATTTAGCATCTGACAATGAGAGTTCTTACATTAGAAAACTATTCAAATTAGCTCATATTAAATTAAGCCAAACCTTTTAAAAAACATGTTTTGGTCTCTTTTTACATGGCTTGGTTTAAATAAATCTCTGATTAAAAGTACATGAATGTATCTTTGACCAGTATCTGGAATCAGATAAAAGTAAAGCTGTAATAAGAGGCCTTAGATAACTAACACATGAGCTTTAATGATTCTGAACAAAATAAAAGGAATTTGTAAAGGAGAAGCTGATTACTATCAGTGAGCTCAAACACTATTTTACTGTAATGCTGTAAAAAGGGAATTATTGAAAATAGGACTCTGGGATGGATGGATTTGGCACGTTCCTAGAAACTGATTGTAGTTTGTGATAAGAAGCTCATTCCCAGGTGTGAAAGGAAAGCTCATGGTTTAACTTGGTGACTGTACAGTAGCAGAACTTAATAGTTTGTCAACTATTTTGTTAAAATCCTGTAGCCCTTTGATGTTAGATCCTCTGCTGCATCATGTGCTTCAGAGCATAATAAAGCATTGTTTCAAAAGACTTATTTCATACAGGCTTGTTTTGTGCAGACTTATGGCAAAGGAGACCTCCTCAAATCTGATTTAGCAGGTTATAAGTGGTCCTAGTAGCAGGAACGTGGTGCAGTATCTGGAGCTGGCCTTGCATGCTGCCAACTGGGACCTGGTGAGGTTTATTAGTTCAGGCCGTGTGCCACGCTAGAGCAGTTAAATGGCTCCTGGAACTGCTCTGACCTGGCAGCTACACCGCAATGTTCCTGCAGGGTTTTGTCTGAGCTAACAAACCAGGCAAGACCTGACCTGGCCCAGCACTGCAGTGCTTTGATGTCTCGGTGTCCGTGGTGTGGTTGGTCTGCAGCCTGGATAAGATGTCTGTAAAGAACTGAGAGATTTCTGTAGAAGACACTGAAAAACATGGACATTAACTCTTCTCTATGGGCAGAGAATATCCACTGTTGCCCTCAGTGGCTTTGATTATTTTCTCCAGCCTGAAATATAAATGACTTATTTTGAGACTGAAGGTTAATACTGTGACCAAATTTCAGGCTTGAGAGAGGAGATAAACTTGCATAGCTAATACTCAGAATATAAGAACATCTCTGTCTGGATGCTGTCAATCTTAGAAATAAGAATAGTAAGTCCTGGCACTTTGTGTGCCACACTCTGCATTATCTGCTGAGCCATCTGCTTGGCACAGCTTTTGAACTTGCCTAGCTCTTCACTTCCAAATCTGGATCCCGTGATTGACCTCAGTACTTATCTACATGTATACAGGTGCCTGCTCTGGGTTTTTCTGTCTCTTCAGACAAAACAAGAATGCCAAGATGCGTTTGAAAACAAATTGATGCGACTTTGTGGTTATTAGAAGGGAGCAAATATTGTGGTAGATACAAAACCAAGCTTGAATCAGGGTGTATCAACTCCCTCCTCCTCCTCTTCCATTTTATGTGGTTCAAATTGTGATGTCCTCACTGCAACTCAAGTTACTCTGTATTGGGCTTTCTCTCACACATTACCTAATGGCTTTATTTAGCCACGCTAACGTAATTACTCATATTCCTTGTTCAACATGATTTTTAATTTGCCCCCACTTCCTCTAGATGATGCTTTCTCATTTTGCTGAGGTAACTCCATGAATCCATACGTGGAATTGAAATGATATTGAGTTGATTATCAAGTGTTCTGCCTCAGATATTCTTACATTCATCTCGTGCTTGTATTTCCATCTTATGGAAAGATTAAATATATTATTTAGGTTTTCTGTACGTGTTGTATGCTCTCTGACCTATGGAGTCCCTGACAAAAATCAGAACACTTCTGTTTTTAAAAATTTCTCATGATTTGACTTCCTTCTGAGGCCTATTGCATATACACTTTAGAGACCAGTGCTATGGAGATAACACATTGACTTCAGGTGGCTTTGCTGTTCTTTTTCCTACAAAATCAGAATATTGCTGCTTTCTGAAGTGATTTCATGTTAGGTTCCCAGCTTTTGTTACTTTGGTCCTTTGACAAATCCCTGGGCAAATACCTGTGTATGCCCCATTTATTAAGGTAGGCTTGTAGAGTTTAAAAGCCGATCAAAAATGAGGAGAAGCTGCAGGAATTGCTTTGTGTGGTAATTTGTGGGTGAAGGGTACCTGGTGACAGGCTCGTGTGTGGAGGGTTAGATCAGTCACTGTCTGTAAAACCCATTGCCATGTCTCAGCATTATGAAAATAAATTCCTCCAGTGAACTGAATGAATTTATGGCCATTTTCTAGATTATGCTTCTTGCAGAAAAGATGATATAATAGTCCTACATTTCTCAGTGAATTTCACTGCTTAGTCAAATTGATAAGGGCTGGGGGGGGGGGCAAATAAAGGAAATGAAAGAAATCAAAGGTACTATGTTTAAAACAACTCCAAACTAAAGGAATCTTGTGGATGAAGGGTTGAAAACTAATATTAACGTGAAAAACTAAAGTTAATTGGGATACAGAGTAGTTTTGCATTTGAAAATCTAAACCGTTTAAATTTTGCAGCAGATTTCTCTCTGTACTCTACAGCTTACAGCTTTGCTGTTGGTAAAATAAAGTTGGAACCTCCAAAGCTGACTCAGCTTTCTGTGCAGGTATACTTAAAAGAACTATAATATTTAGGTTGCTTTCGAAAGGAAGGCAGATGTGAGTTTTGTATATATTCAACCACTTGGGTGGCTTAGTGGTTTGAAGTCCCTGAAGGCCAAAATAATTGCATAGTGGGTATAGTAGAGGAACCAGCCCCAGGAGCTGACCAAGCAGGAGCAGTTGGTAGCGAGGTTTGGGTTGGTGTAAGTGGGTTGTGCAGGTGTGTTTCAGTTTTGGTGTGTTTTAACTGTTTTGGGGGTTGTTAAGGTATAATGGATGTTAATGGGTATGGATTATGGAAATTACAGAACACAATTCTCAAGCATGGCAAGTGAGCCTTTTAGAGATATTATAGGGAGGATTTTTGGAGCACAACATTTAAAAATATTAATTTCTTTAAAGCTGTGTGGACTGACCTGTGTGCCACCATTTCGGTGCTGGCATCACATTAGTGCCTCATGACCAGCACACCTTAAACTTTCCTTATGTTAGACTAAGACATCTTTTTAAGAATGTTGTGGTTTTTTGTTGTTTGCTTGTTTGTTTTTGGTTTTGTTTGTTTGTTTGTTTGAATAAGATTCAGTCAAAATAGTTCTGTCTTCAATTAATGTGTGGCTCTGGAAACATCTCTAACAAATGTTTCAATGTCATCTTTAATTTTTTCTTTTCATACAGAAACTATGTAGTTATTAGAATAAAACTCTGGTGCTGGGCAGAAAAAAAAAGCCAACTGTATATAAACATGCATAGTCCTGTTTCTGGCAGAACTGCTAAGATAATGTTCTCCAGCCAGAGAACTGCTTCTTGCAAGATTGCTGTCTTATCTAACAAATGGGAGGGTGGAGTGGGCTGAAGAGACAGGAGATAAGGAAATCAGCTGGAGTTGAGGGGGTTCTGGGGTGATACCTGTTTCTGACATCCCCAAAAGTTATGATGATGCAGCTACTGGAGAGACACCTTTGAAACTTCACATGTCTGGGTGATGCTGGGAGTTAAGAGAAGTGGAATAATATGGTGCTCACATGGTAGAGCATTCACCCCAAAGGAGCATCTGAGGTTCCAGGATGAGGACGCTAGTCGCAGGGCCGTTATCAGGCGTGGTATTGAGTAATGCAGTTAGAGCTTATCTGTGCAAGAAATGGAACATTTATAGGTGCTACCCTGAAGCTGAGGAAAGAACCCACTATTTTTAGGATTGGCTTGAGCCTCTTTCACTTCTGTTTGGAGCAGCATAGATGTTTTTTTGCATTTGTGTCCTTATTGGAAGCAGACACAAAATGATAGTGATAGAGAAATGTTAAGAAAGATATTTTTTTTAAAAGGATTTTTCTTTTTTTCCCTTGCAAAGCAGCAAAATAGGGAGTGGGAACAATATGTATTGGATGCCACCTGTGCATTTCCAGATACTGGTTGGCTACTACCCTGATGTAGGACAGGACCACAAATGCAACACAATTGTCAAGTAAAGGATATAAAGACAGAGGTTTAGTTGAACTGAAGATGCACTGCATTATTAAATGGCTGTGATGGAACTTGATCAGTGGAATAGGAGAAAAATATACTCTGAGCATATATGCTCTGGCTAAATAGGTCAGCATTCAATGTTTACACAGCACATCTCTTACTCGAGGGAAACGAGGGTGCTTTTCATAGGTTTGAGTAGCTTTTGAGTTCCTGTGACAATCACTGGGGTTTCATTTTTCTTCTTCATAAAGGTGGGTGGCAGTGGCTGCTGCTGTTGTTGTCTCTGTTATTATTGGCATTATTGAGAGGCCTTAGCAGGCCCGAGAGAGATCTATTCACAGTTTCATCAGAAGTACAGTACATAAGCTGCTTTGAGCTTGTGTGGATAACCTTTTGACTTCATAAAGTTCTAAATGTTGATTTGTATGAAATGTCATTTAGCCACAGATT
>JANHGN010012336.1:8334-19185 GCA_024605025.1 Megaceryle maxima | reverse complement strand
CAGGGGAGGTTGGCCGGGGCTCTGAGCACCCTGCTCTGGTTGCAGATGGCCCTGCTCCCTGCAGGGGGGTGGGACCAAGTGAGCTTTAAAAGTCCCTTCCCACCCAAACCATTCCATGATTCTGTGTGATTCCTAGAGCTTCGGTGCTGGCATGGACAGCTCGGACGATGGGAAGCTTTTGTGATCATCTTCCTCATCACAAAGACCAGCCACAAGCAAGATTAGACAGTTTGAACCTTAAGAGTCCTAGAATATCTACTGTTCCATTTCTTCCTTCCTGAACCAACAGCAGCAGAGACAAAAATTGTGCAAACCCACCCAGCAGGCTGGAGTGCTTTATGACCAAAACGGACCTGAGACATCAGCAGTTAACTGCAAATTCCGCAGCAGAAAACAAGATAACAATGTTCTTATTCTTGGCAAATAAAAGACTTTGAACTTCATCTTAACCGCTTTCATCGATGCTGAATTCATGTAATTGCTATAAGTGAGGTAGTGATGGAGCAGAATAAGGTCCAAAAAGGAGGAAAAGAAGAGTTCTCTAGTAGCAAAAATAATCATCTCTTGCAAGGTGTTTCCCTGTGGCTGAAATCACCTATGTGTTTCTGTATTAAATATGGAATATAATACATACATATAATTTCTGTATTATAGCACTCCAAAGATGGATGTGATATCTATCAAGCAGTCTTTTTTCTTTTCACTGTTTCCTCTGAATTCTTGGACAGTTCTCATTCCTTAGCTGCTCTTGGTGTACGTGTGTGATCTACGCCCAACCCCTTGTCTGCTACTGAGCGAAGAGGACCCTGCTCCCTATCTCTGGGGTTACCTGCTGCAGGTCTCATTACCAATTAAACTGTTGCTTTAAAAGAGTAACTCTCTGGTACTTCTGAGTGTGAACTTTTCCATTCCCCGACTGCCCTACCGTTTCCTACCTTTGCTTACAGGAGCCCTAGGAACTCACCATGCCTGCAGTAGCATCCCAAAGCAAGTTCCCAAAAAGAAATGGAAAAACATTTTCCACAGTTGGAAATTGTCATTATTATCTTGTCTTTGCCAGTACCCCTTCAAATCTAGCAGGTTCTTTGCAGTATTTGATCAATATTCTTGGCTGAAGGGCCTTCAGTAGCACAAACTCTGCAGCCTTTGAAGAGCTGACCAAGACCCAGAAGCAAACATAGTCCATGAGAGGAAACGTAGCCTTTGATATTCTACCTTCCAGAGAGGTTGCAAGATCAGAGGGACTGCCTGGTGGGCTTCAGAAGCAGCAGGAGACAGAGGACAAGACTGCTGCAGGAGAAGTACACAGATGTACGCAGCTCTTCTGACAACAAACGGAGGATGTGCAGGCAGGGATAGAGGAGAGTGTCCCCAGGTCTGTCCTCTGCTGTCGCCTGGGCATCCCAAATTCACAGAACTTCATCCTGTCAGGTGAAGTGTGGCTGTGTCCATCCCCTGTCTGTGGGAAATCCCCCAAAGCTATGGCTTACAGGACATGCAGTTTCTAACATCGGGCTGCTGCTGTTCCTTAGCACCCAGTAACGAAGCCTTCTCAAGGCATAGCTGCTAAAGGTGTTCAGTGGGCGAAGCTCTTTGCTACTGGCTCTAGTGACAGTCCTTATGTCACTCCCTAACTGCACTAGACGTTCCAGCCATTCACTGTCCTCAGCATACTGAACTCATCCAGAGATTAGATTTGATTACAGGAGAATTCATTAGGGTTACCTAATGATATTAGGCACCATTACTCTGCCAAATTTCTGATGACTAATCGCTTAGAATATTGCAGCCATTAATGAAAATCATAGAACTCTGTTCACTGACCTTCGCTTAAATTCCTAAGTCTCAGACTTCAACTTCTGCATATTTTTACTTGATAGCTACAATTACAACCACTTTGATGTTAGTTTTTAATGCAGAACCAATCGTATAATTGCATTGGTTGGAAAAGACGTTTAAGATCATTGAGTCCAGCATTGCTAAGTCCACCACTAACCCACTTCCCTCAGCACCACGGCTTTCAAACCCCTCCGGGGATGGGGACACCACTGCCCTGGGCAGCCTTGACAACCCTCAAGGGGAAGAAATTGTTCCTTAGCTCCAACCTAAACCTCTCCTGGTGCAACTTGAGGCCGATTCCTCTTGTATACAGCAGCAGGCTATGCAGAATCAGCTGCTGGCCGATCTGGACTTGCTCCCTGCTTCTTAGCAGCGGGTGTGCTGCTGTTGAGAGGGACAGAAGCCACAAGCATGGCAGCGGCAGTCACACCCCATTTCCTATCTGTTATCGGCGGGTAGGTGCGGGTGGAAGCGAGGGGAGAAGTGTTTTCTTCACCTCTCGCCGGTTAAAGCAACACGGCGGCTCTGCAGCCCGCACATCACGTCCGCCTCTGCCGGGTGCCAAACACAGCCACGTGTACCCCACAGAGGGCACAAAAATAACAGGGTCCTTGCGGGCAACGTACTGTGACTAGTATTTTAAGGACAAATAACCGCATGATATAATATATAAAAGGAAATCATGCTTATTTTTTCACGCTGCTGGTCATTCTGGCTTAAGCTGGGTTGTCAGCAGGCTTTAGCATCAGCACATCCCTATGGCAGGTGGTCTTACTGAAGAGGAAGCCAAGTAAAAGTCACTACTTTTGTAAGTATTACACTTCTCTGCTGCACAACAGCAGGTTTACCCCACGTTAGGCCACCCCAAACCGCTGACTCTTCGCAGCGAAAGGCTCTTAATTGAATTACCCAGCAGTGAAAGCCGCCCGGGGTCAGTCTCAAGCCCATATATATATAAAGCACAAGGCTTGAAACCAAACCTCACCGCTAGTTTACACTTCCCAAGCCGCACTAAAACCTCCTGGGTTATTTCCTTCCCCTACATTTGATTCCCTCGCCGTGGAAGTGGCTCCTCGCACCCTTCCTGTGTCCCGCTGCTCCCGGGCGGGCGCGTCGGCAGCGCTCGCCACCCGCCCGCTGACGGGGCTCCGTGCGAAGCCCCCCGGGGACAAAACGCAGCCCAGAGGCCGCAGATTTAGGAGATTTTTTTCAACGCGCAGACCTGGGAAAGTCTCGGCCTCGGCGGAGCCCCCGGGGGCCGCCCGTTCCCGCCCGACGGGCGCTACGCGATGCACGCCGGGAGTTGTAGTCCCGCCAGGGCGCTCCCTGGCGGCGGCGCGGCGGCGGCGGGACTCCGTTACCCAGCGTGCCCCGCGGAGCTATATAAACGGGCGGCTGCGAGCTCCGAGCGCAGTAACCATGTGGAGGTGCCGCTGAGGCGGCGGCGGGCGGGGGGAAGCTCGGCGCAGCCTCCATCCTAACGGGACCGGGCAGCGCCGCGCCGCCGGCATGGAGCTACCGAGCCGCCGCTAGCCCGCCCCGCCGCTAGCCCGCCCCGCCGCCACCGCACACAGGTAGGGGCCGAGGCTGGGGCAGCGGTTGGGGAGGGGGGGAGGGAGGGAAGGAGGCAGGCAGCGAGCCCGCCGCTCTCCGGCCGCTGGGGTAACCCCCTTCCCCAGGCCGCTGCGGGGCGGAGGGGAGTGCGGAGCGGGGGATGTAACCCGGTGCGGAGGCTGGGCCGGCGGAGCGGGAATGCCGCCTCGGTGGGGACGCCCAGCCGCCGGAGCTCCCGCAGGACGCGGGGCAGAGACCTCCTCGCCCGGCCGGCCGCCTGCCCTGCCCGGCTCGGCCGGGAGCGGAGCACCGTTCCTCAGCGCGCCTTGGGCTGTGCCGGGCGGAGGGGGAGTGCGGCCGGGCCGGGGCCGAGGTCACCGCCCGGGGCTCGCCTCTGCTCGGACCGAGGCCTCGGCGGAGGAGCAGCGTGACCGCTCCAACTTTCCCCTTGGTTTTCCTCTCGTACTTGAGGCAGAGTTGCAAGGGACGTTCCGCGTTATGTAAACACTTGCGAGCGCTGATGGGGACTTGGCGATGGGCGATCTTATTCTTAAATGGGCAAAAGCTGGGCAACGGCGGGTGGATATTTCTGAGGGTCTGGGTAACTGGTGTGACAGGCCAAATATTTGGCTGTTTCCTGGACTACAATAACTGGACTTAAGCGGGGGAGGGCAGGGCAGGGGGCACATGTGCATTCCCCACGTAGGTGGGATGTGCCATAATTCTGAGCGAGTCGATGTCTCCGTGCGGAAAGCTCAATGATCGCTAGTTGTGCTGGTTGTTTTGGGGCTGACGACTGACTCGTGGCTCCTCTGACTGTGTGGAGAGGCCGCCCCGTGCCTGTTGCTTCCCAGACCCTTCTTGCATTCCCCTTTGCTGTAGAGCTGCGTGCTGCGGTGGGCTCGATGCAGAGGTGATGGCCTGGGGTCAGTCAGCCTTTCCCCTGTGTATAGAACCTCTGTCTCACGTGGGTTCAGTCTGGCTGGCAGTAATTTGTATAAAAAACAAACCAAAACTCCCGCGGCTGAAAGGTTTAAATTACTGCATCAATTGTACGTCACCTTTCAACAGTTCACACGTGCCTGCTCCACTGCAGATGGATGGGGTTGTGATGCTGCTACTTGCAGATCAGGAAGGGAAAATATGGCTAATAGGATCCAGATTCTTGCCTTATGAAGATTTAGTGGCTTGAAGTCATGCGTGGAGTAACGCGCACATAGGTAGCGGTTCGCTCTGTTTATTATCGAGGGCCAGTACCTGTGCGTGTGGTTTATTTTCTTAAATGTGAGCTTTGTTATTTGCCTTTGAGTTTCTCTTCCTGTGCTTGGAAATTTGCCTGGTATCCCAGGACTTCCAAACCTGTTGAGCCAAAAGACTCGCTGACTCAGGTCCCAGTCCAAAGGCCCACATCTGAATTGCATCCCTCGCTCGTACAGCTGAATCCTGCGAGGAAAGCGATAGGAAGCCAGTATCCATTTCTTCCCCTCTGTGATTGCTCTGTGGCTAAGTTAATGGGCTACCGGGCACTGGGGCTTTTGTTTGTTTATTTTTCTGAACCTCTACTTTAAGCCAATTTCCTCCCACAGCAAATATTTCAGCTTCTCAGGGGTTTTGCCAGTGTAAGGCCAGTGCCTGAAACAATCACAATATCGCGGGGCATCGTGACTGTAGCAAAGAGGTAGCTGTCTAAGGCTGGTTGCTCAATAGAGAAAAGTGGTGGCATTGATCAGGCCAAGATTTCTGGTCGAACAGGACACTTGATGAAAGAAATGTGGAAGTTGACTGCTGTGGATACCAGTGACTTGACATGGCGTGAAGGTGTAGTGGTTAGTGTGTGGAAACAAAAAAAAAGGAGTAATTGTGGAAATGAAAACCACGATTCCAGTGTTTTCCAAAACAAGCTGTTACAGGAGCGCTGTCAAGTAAGCTGTTGACTGAGCTGATTATGTCTAATGTGTTCTTTAAGTCTTTTTTTGTTTGTCAATAGCTTTCCTTTTTCTTGTTAAAATACATTATTCCATTCTGAGATTCAAGTGTTTGCTTGCAAGAGGTTTTCCCCCATCTGCTTGTTTTGCGGCGCTGATTTAAGCCTTGAAATAGGGAGTGATCTGGTTTCCTCTTGCAGGGGTTGGTAAATTAGGAAGGAAACAAACAGCTAGACTAACTTGGGTTTGCCTTTGCAATTATGGGGTGGAGCTTCACGGTGGGAAACAGTACCTAAGATTTACTAGTCCTGAGCACCATCGTTGGAGGGTGGAAGGGGCTCTAGTGAAGGATGCTGAAGGGGTGAGCACTTGGTTTGTGTGTTTCTTTGGTGACTGTTGTTGTGGCTACAGGTCTGGATAAGAACAGCCGGATGGAGGAGGTGTATTGGGACTGATGAATGGGGTGAGGGGTGGTGTAAACAACAGCCTCTGGTTGTTAATGAGGGGTGTAATGGGATCTTATTCGTGGCACCGTCCGTCCTCTTGCATCACTTCAACAAATCTGCAGTTGTGTGCGGCAGACTAGAAAGTGGAAGATGAAGTTCAGGTAAAGAACCTGAATCTGGAGTCCTGGCTACTCCCAGGTGCCACCACAACTTAGAGCGAGACTTGCAAACTGTGCAGCTACGTTGTTGTGTGGGGGGGAGGTCTCCAGTCTGATTTTATAGTAACTCTTCTTGCAGTTCCTGTTCAGCGCTGCCCTTACAAGGTGGCAGGGTGACAATGTGGCCAGTCACCTGCAGAAGGGGCAGATTTGGGATGAAACGTGGAAGGAAGCTTCCAGCTCCTTCACTACCTTGTGTGCCAGAGGCGAAGTAACAGTCCTGCTGGCTGGTTGGATGCTGGATGGTGTGGTCCAGAAGACCCGTTCTGAAAACAGAAGGTCCTTTCAGCTGCTTCCTCTAAACTAAGCTGCTCTCTCCTGATAAATTGCTGAAATGAGCAGTATCGAGGTGAAACTTCTTTTTCAGTGCTATAAAGTAGGCTTAAAACGGGACTTGGGTACCTGGGGCCCTTGTCTTGTACCTGCCCTTCAGTTAAGCAGTGAGAAGAGCAGGTGTAGCCCATTCTGGTTGTTCTGTTGACCCTGCTGTTCCCCCCCCAATGCTGTGCGTGGTAATTCTTCAGTGCTTATAGCATGCTCCTTAGGAGTATCTGATGTGTCAAGTTGCAGAGTGTACTGGGAGTCTTTGAGACATTATTACCCCACAAATAAGATAGTTGTAGTTGTAGGATTATGTCTTAAAGACGGGAGGAATCTCAAGATCCCGTGGGAGGTGGGATAAGGGTAGTGGCTCTGTAGTAGCTGGTAGACAAGCTGCTCACTCGCCCGTGGGTGAGTGTGAGGGGAAGGCAGCTTCACCAAAGCAGCTTATGGAGACCAGAGGGGTTTAGAGGTAGAAAATGGTGTGCTGCTAGAAGGTTATGTAAATGTAATATTTTTGTCACAATGCAACTGCGGGATTGATCCAGTTTGGTAAAAATCTGCCTTATAGTACATTTCAAAGTAGTTTCTTTGCTGCTGAGACAGCACCTTCACTCATTTCTGTTGCTTCAGTAGCCCAGAGCCTTTTTTCTGCCTGTTTTTTGTGGTGTGAGATAGTGCAGAAAGCGAGTTAAAAGCCACTGAGTGGTTCTGGATGGTGGCCTCTGCTGGGTACAGGTGCTGTGAAGAAAACTTGCAAAGCTGATGGACAGCATCTTGGGGCTGCTGAGCCAAATCTTGTCTGTGTCCATAGCTGTTGAAAACAATTCCACTGTGCATCTTCCAGCAGCTGCTGCGGGAGGCAGGATGCTGAAGAGCACGAGCTTTCATCTGGCTCAATATTCCCATCTGAGCTGTGTTCCCAGCGGGCACTACAAAAGCCCTGCAGTGGTTATTGCCTGTTCCCCTGTCTTGGTGCAGGTGGCTGGGTGTGGAGGCAGAACCCTCTTGCCAGGCTGGTAGAGGTGACAGTGGGAAGCCTGTGGTAATCTTGCTTGTTCTGTACCTGTTGAGGAAGTACTTTCCCAAGTCTTCAGAGCAGTGGTTTTTTATGGGACCAAATTCCTTTGGGGGGGGAAGGAAGATAAAATGGAAACTGCAGGAGCTGTAATTTAAACGAGAAAAGCTGCACAATTTGGCTGTGGGTTCTGAACTCAGAAGAGTTTCATTTTCATAGTTGTGGTTTTGGTTAAGCCTATCAAAATTTCGATCAGAACTTATTTTTCCTTCCTAACAGTGTTCTGTGGAGAATAAAATGTCACTTTAGATCCGAGCAAGTTAACCCTCTAGAGAGAAAAAGGTGTTGGAAATGTGGATGGAAGTGTGCATTATTTTTGCTGATGTATGGCTTGTGGTGATGTCCCTGCATCCTCACAGGCCAGGATGCCAGCGTGAGGAGTTGTGCAGGGAGCAGAACGTTCATATACTTCAGCTGAACAGGTTATCCAAGGATGGCGAACAGCTCTGAGAGAACAGAATGTTGGCTGAAGCCATCTTCTGGGATGTGGTATTGGATAATGTTGTTGCTTTTGGAGTCATCTGATACTAAGCTATAAGGAGAGAGACTTGGATACTGGATTCAAATGTTGGGATGTACACATGCAGTCCATTCTCTCCTCGTCCCTCCTGCCGTGTGTGTGATGTCTGCAGTCAGAGGATGGTAATCTCATGCAAGAAATTCCTGACCACAGGAGGCCAAAATTTGGCTACTACCAAAAGGCTATAGTTGTTTTTGATTAGTTTATGGAAATTTAATATGAAGTTTTTAGAATCATAGAATGGTTTGGGTTGGAAGGGACCTTAGAGATCATCTCATTCCAGCCCCCCTGCCATGGGCAGGGACACCTCCCACTACAGCAGGTTGCTCAGAGCCCCATCCAGCCTGGCCTTAAAAACTTCCAGACTTTTACTGACTTTTTTTTGTGCTTTGGCCCATCACCTCTCCTCCAGAAACTCAGAAATCTGCCAAGAAGTTGCGAATAAAAAAAGTTTTGATTGCATTCCAATTATGTCCTCTCTGTGTCCCACTCTGAGCAGAGAAGCATGGCCACAAAGGCAGATACGTACCTGAGTTCACTAGTGATGCTTGATCTAAAGGGTTAATGGAAAACTTACCTTACGATTAAAAGAACTCTGCAGTCCTTGTCACTCCTCTCTCTCTGAGTTAAGTAGATTCAGTTGCTAATGCTCTTTATTTTGAACCTTTGCTTCAGAAAAATGACTCATGCTTACATTCCAGAAAATTACTGTTGGGGGCCAACCTGTACAAGTCTACCTGGGAACTGAAGCCTTCATCTGTGAAGAAGCCCATCCCATTGGGTTGTTTTTTAGATCAGCAGGGCTCAAAGTAGGTCCCCTGGCCACCAGTGATTCTCCACACGTGCTAATCATGTGCTAATAGAGGCTCCTCCTCTTCAGCTGCTTGTCACAGGCACTTAGGTTTTAGCCTGCAGACCTGGGTGCCTGCTGAGGTGTCTGGGAGGGAAGAGCAGTGGAGCACCTTACCCTTACCCCTGTAAGGGTTGCTGCACCTGGAAGACGAGAGAAGACTTACAAGCCTTCAACAGGAGAGACTTAACGAGTGGAAGAGAAGCGTTAACTTGATTGACGGTGCGAACCCAAGGCTACCAGGAGAAGTCCAGCACAGCCCAGTCCTGGAAAACGACACCAGTGACACCATGGAGGACAGAGAACCTCCACCAAGGTGCAGTACTGGCGAAGGGAGAAAGGGGAGGTGTAGGGCATTGGGAGGGTGAAAGTGTTGAGCAAGTATGGTCAGAAGGAGATGAGCAGACACAGGCGAATGAAGGCTCGTGAGATGGACAGACAGGAGGAAAATGCTTTGGTAAATTTGGGGAGTATTGCAGTTGCTAAAGAGTGTGTATCTGGGGAGGAAGGAAGTTTGGAGGCGTGATGGGAGGAATGGGACTGCAGGAGACAGCCCGTTCTGTGGTGAAGCCTCAGAAGATAGATGGCCACGCAAAATGAAATTGGGACTGTTCTGTGCCCAATTCTTCCCTGGCCGTTTTTCTTCCTTGGCCAAACTCCAGTTGGTGTAATGAACCACTTGCTCTCTTCCCCCGTGACACTGGTTGCCCTGGTTTTTTCGGCGTGGTCCAGCTCTCTCCTTGTAATAGAAATACTCAGAAAAACATTGTGTGCTTGTAGGGGCCTCATCCAGAGGCTGACGTCTGCGCTGCCTTCTCCCATCAGGATTAGAGCCAGTAAGGATGAGCTTCAGTGGCTATCAACTTCAGCCAGTGCTGCTGACTTGTAATGGGATTAAAAAGATGCTGTCAGGTCATCATTGATTGGAAATGAAAAAATGTTTGGTGTTTTTTATTTTATTTTGGTTGGTTTGTTTGTTTTTCCTCCCCAACAGCGTATCTCTAATAGATTTTCTTTTTTCAGCTTTCTGCAGATGCCTGTCAATAGGATCCATCAGTCGTGTTTCTCACATCAGTCTGATGGCTGCTGTGTAGATACTCCTGTCAAACTCTTAACTTCTGCCTAGTGAGCTGTTCCCAGTGCGTTACTTATGACCTGAATTTTCTGTAACTAGCTTGTCTGGTTGCACTGGGCAAATACAAAAGATAAAGCAGGTGTTCTTTCTGAGGGGATCGGGACATTGTGAATGTTTTCTTTCCTGTATTGAGGCTTTATTGAGGTTTAAGTTAACTAAATAAGTTGCTTTATCTCTTTCTCCCTTTTTTTCTGAACTGACTTTTGTTGCTCCTGTAAAATAGTAGCTTCTGAATAACTTTGGCATTGGTACGGTAAGAAAAAACATTAAATTTAATTGTGGAGTGGCAAATAATATAAACAGAACATAATTAACTTGGCCATCATCTTGCTGGATGAATTTGCACATCTCTTGCAACTTCCCTCAAGAAAAGAGGGAAATCCTTGATTAGATGTGCAGTGAGACTTGAGTTTCCTCCCGGGAGAAGAGGGGTGGTGTGGACCAGTGGATGGGGATTCAGGAGACCTGGATTCAAATCTGGGCTCTGAGTGTGACCCACTGCATGTCCTTGAGAAGGTCACAGTGCTGTGCTGCACCCTCCTTCCCCAGCCTCCATCTTGCCTGTTCAGCGCACAAACTGTAGAAAAATCTGTTACAAGCACGAGGAGGAAAAATACTTCCTCTGAGAAAGTGTGTTTCTCCTCTTTAATCTAACAGTTCGTCAAATGACAATTTGTCAGCACATGGCGGGCTCCTGGACATGAAAGGTTGCAGTTAACTGGAAAACAAGATCATGTGGTAGATAAATGTACACTGCTGATATTTTTTCATGTGTAATCTCTAAAATATAACTACATGGGCATAAAATTAGCAGTGCTGAGCCCTCTCAAAACCTAATGTGATTCCTGCGCTGTAAGTATGGAAGGGTGAGGATCCTGATGTTCAGAGAATCCCAGCATGGTGGGGGCTGGAAGGGCCCTCTGGAGATGCTCTGGTGCCACCCCCCTGCTCCACCCAGCAGGGTC
>JANHGN010012335.1:3545-17997 GCA_024605025.1 Megaceryle maxima | reverse complement strand
TTATAAACATTTATCAAATCCCCTCTCAGTCTTCTCCAGACTAAAGAGCCCCAGGTGTCTCAGCCTTTCCTCATAAGCCATGTGTTCCAGTCCCTTAATCGCTACAAGGATGATTATCCTTGTAGCCCTCTGTTGGACTCTCTCAAGCAGATTAAATTATCAAAAGTAGATCAAAGCTTTAAAATATTTGAGAACTATTGTAACTAAAATAGAGAACAAGGCTAAAAACACAATCTCTTATGACAAATAGTCCAACTGTAGTTCCCTCCATTCCATATTGACATAAATGGTGCATTTTATTAGTAATATAGCATCAATCCTGGAGCTGTATTGTACAACTACATTTAAATAATTACCTTTTGATGCAAAACCTTAATCTTGATGTCATTTCTATAATGTTACTGATTTCAAGGACAGAAGACTTTTATGGAGAAATCTGCATCATGTTAGGAACCGATTGTCTTGCACCAGTCATAGACCAGAGCAAGGTTTTGGTCATATTCTCCAGAACAAAAGGGAGTTAAGTGCCAAGTGACTTTATTTTCATGACAACAGGTTCACAAAGCAAAGAGAGAGAGGGGGAAAGGAAAGAAAGGAAGAAAACAGTTAGTTGTGATAGCTACCACCATGGATCTTTGGCATCCCATCAGTCTGATTCATTTCCAAGTCCAGTGGGAGAACATTCCGTCCGATGTTGGTTGTTCCTGCTTTTTTTATTGGGTTGTCCTGTTGAATATTCATTCTTCTTTGAAGAACTACTTAGCATATTCTAGGAGCTGTTTTACTTAACCACACCCACCACTTGGCAGTGATACGCATGCCCAATACCATCTCTAAGGGGCCTTAGGTGGTCTTTGGGGGTCTCAACACCCCTTAGTCTTCCAAGCCCTGGGCCTGGGTGCAAGTGCAGGGGTTAGGTTACAGTTCTCAGAATCAGCTCCATATCCAAGTTTGTTGGAAAACAGGAGCTTCTAGCCTTGTGGTCCAACCGTTGCTCAGTTTGTGGTTTGATGTTCACTCACACTGATGCAGCAATGTTTAGACAAATAACCAACAGTCTTTAACAGTGGTTTAATTTAAATACTGCATAAAACTAAGAACCTAGAAATAAGGAGTATGTAGCATGCTTTGAGGTGGAGAACCATCCAAAAACCATCCTTACTAAAGGGAAAGTAATGATCCTGTTCCATAAACATTTCACCATGAACTTACACAATACGCTTTTGTAAGAGAGCTGACATCATTCTTCAGTTTGTGTATGAAAAACGTAGGAAGTTTTGTCCAGAGAGGTATAAATATGGTTGATAAAGTACTACATCTAGTTCTGAAGTTCTGTAGAGGGTGTTGGAAAGAAACATACACTTTTTTAAAAGTCTGTAAATAATGCTTTACAGTAAGAACCTTTAAAAACTCCCAACTACTTAGATATCAAAAAGGAAATTTACAGGCGATTAAAGTAGGTACAAGTATTTCTCCAAGTAAAAACATCTAAGTACTAGGGGACACTTCCCTCTAGTGGAGAAGGAAAAAAAAACCCTGGCATCCAATAGAGTTCAATATAGCAAAAGTCAAGATGGAAAAAAAGGCCAACATTTAAAACTATTGAAGCCATACAGGTTCCTGTATATATGACACGAGTGAAGAAAATATCTTGAAAATAGATTTCTAAATGTCTAAAAACTTCAAAGTTCTGTAAACTTTTTAATATCTAAAATATGTACTATACATAATAAATGATGGAATAGTACAAAAGATTTACCTGCACCCAGTAGGCACAACCTCCACGATTTACTTCTGTATGAATAAATAGTGAAAACTTGTTAAATTTGAAATAATAAATACTTTCCACTAGGTAAACTATCAAAGCAGATAATTATGAGCTCTCATTTTTCACTTCCCATTGGTAATGAAATATTTTATATGTTAAAACAACAGATTATAAGAACATACACTCTTATCTTTCTCCTCTCTCATTCTCTTATAGTTGTAGACAAAAATGGAGGAACATTCACTTTACTGCTTTCCACCTCATGTTTTTCACTCAATATATATTGTCCAAGAATGTTATCAGCTAATACACTGCTCCAATGAAAGCTCATATTTATGGAAAAGCATAGACCTTTTCCTCTCACTATAAGAAGCACCTCTAATATGAACCTGCTTCTTGTTAGTCTTAACATGTATCTTGTATTAATAATCTAAAGACAACCTTAAAGAAAACAGCAAGAAGCATTGCAGAACATATCATCATCAAAATTCAGTTCTTAAGCAAGACATGACAGAACTAGTCATTGTACTATCTTCAAGTTCTGTCAGGACTTTCTCAGAGCTCCCACAAAAAAACCTCACCTCTGGCTCTATGTCTTATGATATCTGTGCCGATACAATTCCTAATTTTCTGACCAGTAATGTTGTCAAAGATCAGAGCCCAGCCTTGATTTCTGTTAGCTCAGTGGTTTTAGGAATTGTAGCAGACTCTAAACAGTCCCTCTGATAATTAGCTTGTTTTCCTGGTTGTTTGCTTCCTGTGCCTCTCAGAAATGTCTCTCCTCTCTGTATTATCCCACTCCCTCTGCCTGTTATCTACCTTCCCCCTCTGCAGTCTGGAAGTTATATTTCCTCATATAAGTTCAGTTCTACCCAGCTGAGACCAACAATTCTTCCATTCATATGATTCTCCATTATTAAATTGTCATTATTTATTAAAAGGAACATAGTGCATCACATATGTGGTGTGCCATCTGATGCTTCTTTCACAATAGCCAAATATTTAGAAAAAGGTCATTATTAACACCCTATTTCTGGAGAGTTTCAGGCAAAATGCTCATTTGAATGCAGGTGGTAATTTCAATTGCAATAAGTGACAGAAAATTCCAATTAAAATTTCCTTAGAAATTTATTCCTAAAGAGAAAAAAGAAATTTCCCACTTGTTCTACTGAAATGCTTCAAAGTAATAATGAGCAATGTCTGAAATAATATGTATTAATAATAGCAACGATGACAAAGAGAAAATTGGATGCTTTATGGCTACACAGCTACTGGAATATTTTAAGGACATTTTGAAGAAAGATTAAAATACACTTAGTTCCTTTGAACTCAATAAACCTTTTCCCAAAACCTCTCATTATGTTTTATAATCTTTAGTCAACACTGCCTAAAGCTTTACTGATTAAAACTGTGTGAATTGTTTATAAACAAACAAATAAATAAAATATCAAATACTACACAAGTCACTTTCTATGATCCTCAAATAGTACAGTTTGCAAGCAGATTACTGTTCATGTATTCATGCTATTACTTGAGGGCTCAGGCGTACAAGTGGTGTTCTCCTTGATCCCTCCAGTGACAGGTAGAGACATAGAAGGAAGGAAAAAATTTCACGTGATTAACACATGGCTTAGAGGTTGGTGCCACCAACAGAACTTTGGGGTTTTTGACCACGGGGAAGTTTTTTGGCTCCAGGTCTAGTGGCAACAGATGGAGTTCATCTGTCCCAAACAGAGAAAAGAATCCTTGCACATGAGTTGGCTGGACTCATTGACAAGGCTTTAAACTAGCTATGAAGGGGGATGGGGCTGTAGCCGGCCTTGCCAGTGAGAATACTGGGTGTAATAGCCCAACAATTGAGGAACAGGGTGTTGACATTTTAGATAACAAGAAGGTCTACCCCCTTTCAAGGCTGGAAACTATATACTCGACTCCGTCCCTGAAATGTTTATACACCAATGCACGCAGCATGGGGGATAAACAGGAGGAATTAGAAATCCATGTGTGGTCACAGGGTTATGACCTGGTGGCAATTACAGAGACATGGTGAGACAGCTCACATGACTGGAATGTGGTCATAGATGGCTATGTCTCTCTCTTTACTTTGTGAACCTGTTTTCAGGAAAGACAGGTCATCAAGGTGAGGTGGTAGAGTTGCTCTTTACATGAGGGAGCAACTGGAAAGTATTGAGTTCTGTCCAGGGGTGGATGAGGGGCTAGTTGAGAGCTTGTGGGTACGAATTAAGGGACAGACTAGCATGTGTGATACAGTTGTGGGTGTCTATTACAGGCCACCTGATCAGGAAGTTGACAAGGCCTTCTACAGGCAGCTAACAGCAGCCTTGCAATCACAGACCCTGGTTCTCATGGGGGATTTTAACTACCCAGATATTTGCTGGAAGGGCTATTCAGCCAGCCAGCCACAGTCCAGGAGATTCCTCCAGTGCACTGATGATAACTTCTTGATGCAAATGGTGGAGGAGCCAACCAGTAGGGCAGCAATGCCAGACCCACCAACAAGGAGGGTCTGGTTGAAGCAGTGAAGGTTGAGGGCAGCCTTGGCCTTAGTGATCGTGAGATGGTGGAGTTCAAGATCTTGTCTGGCAGGAACAGGATATCAAGCAGGACTACAACCCTGGATTTCAGGAGGGCCAACTTTGTCCTTTTTAAACAATTGCTGGGTGAAATATTGTGGGACAGGTTACTAGAGGGCAGAGGGACTCATGATAGTTGGTTAACATTTAAGGACCTCTTCTTCCAAGCTCAAGATCAGTACATCCCAGCAAGTGGGAAATCAAGAAAGGGGGCAAGGAGACCTGCATGGTTAAGTAAGAAACTGCTAAGCAAGCTTAAGTGGAAGAAGAGGGTCTACAGATCATGGGAGGAGGGGCTGGCCAGCTGGGAGGAGTATAGGACTGTTGTCAGAGGATGTAGAGAGGCAACTAGGAAGGTTAAGGCCTCACTGGAACTCAACCTTGCAAGGGTGGTCAAGGATAATAAAAAGGGCTTCTTCAAATCTATTGCGGGAAAAGCTAAGGTTAGAGGCAATGTAGGTCCTCTGCTGAATGAGGCGGGTTCCCTGGTGACAGAGGACACAAAGAAGGCAGTTACTAAATGCTTTCTTTGTCTCTATACTGCTGGAGACTGTTCTCAGGAGCCCCTGACATCTGAGGCACCAGAGGATAGCACGACAAAGGAGTCTTCCCTGGTTGACGAGGACTGGGTTAAAGAGTTGAGTAATCTGGACATCCATAAATCCATGGGTCCTGATGGCATGCACCCACGGGTGCTGAGGGAGCTAGCCCAGGTCATTGCCAGACCACTCTCCACCAGTAAGTCATGTCAGACAGGAGAGGTGCCTGGGGACTGGAGGAGGGCAAACATCACTCCAGTCTTCAAAAGGGGTAAGAAGGAAGACCCAGGCAACTATAGACTGGTAAGCCTCATCTCCATACCCGGAAAGGTAATGGAGCAATTTATCCTTGGCTCTGTCCTTAGGCATATCAAGCACAACGGGGTCATTAGGAGCAGTCAGCGTGGTTTTACCAAGGGGAGGTCATGTTTGACCAACCCGATAGCCTTTTATGAGGACATAACCAGGTGGATAGATGATGGCAGAGCAGTGGATGTGGTTTATCTTGATTTCAGTAAGGCATTTGACACTGTCTCCTACAGCATCCTTCTGGCTTAACTGAGGCAGTGTGGTCTAGATGATCAGATAGTGAGGTGGATTGGGAACTGGTTGAAGGAAAGAAGTCAGAAAGTTGTGGTCAATGGGATGGAGTCTAGTTGGAGGCCTGTAACTAGTGGGGTCCCACAGGGGTTGGTGCTGAGACCAATTCTGTTCAACATATTCATCAATGACCTGGATGAGGGAGCAGAGTGCACTGTCAGCAGGTTTGCTGATGACACCAATCTGGGTGGAGTGGCTGACACACCAGCAGGCTGTGCTGCCTTTCAGGGAGACTTGGACAGGCTGGAGAGTTGGGCGGGAAGAAATTGAATGAAATTCAACAAGGGCAAGTGTAGAGTCTTGCATCTGGGATAGAACAACCCCTGGTATCAGTATAGGTTGGGGACTGATCTGTTGGAAGGCAGTGAAGGGGAAAGGATCTGGGGCCATGAGCCAGCAATGTGCCCTTGTGGCCAAGAGGGCCAATGCCATTCTGGGGTGTATTAAAAGGGTGTGGTTAGTAGGTCTAGAGAGGTTCTCCTGCCCCTCTACTCTGCCCTGGTAAGGCCGCATTTGGAGTACTGTGTCCAGTTCTGGTCCCCCCAGTTCAAGAGGGACATAGAACTGCTTGAGAGAGTCAAGCGCAGAGCCACAAAGATGATTAAGGGAGTCGAGAATCTCTCTTATGAGGAAAGACTGGGGGAGCTGGGGCTCTTTAGCTTGGAGAAAAGGAGACTGACCTCATCAGTGTTTATAAGTACATAAAGGGTGAGTGCCAGGAGGGTGGAGCCAGGCTCTTTTCAATGATGCCTGATGACAAAACAAGGGGCAATGGGTGGAAGCTGAGGCATAGGAAGTTCCATTTAAACGTGAGGAGGAACTTTTTCTCTGTGAGGGTGACAGAGCACTGGAACAGGCTGCCCAGGGAGGGTTTTGGAGTTTCCCTCTCTGGAGATATTCAAAACCCGCCTGGACGCGTTCCTGTGTGATCTGCTCTAGGTGATCCTGCTCTGGCAGGGGGGTTGGACTGCATGACCCTTCGAGGTCCCTTCCAGCCCCTGACATTCTGTGATTCTGTGATTCCAGTTTACTAAATACAAAGTCTTATAACAATAGAAACAGGTTGTAATAACACAGATCATCAGTATAAATGGTAAATCCAACTCATTAGCAAAGTTTATTAATATTTGCTTAGATATTTGCTTAGTATTTGCTTTTATTAATATTTGCGTCAATGCAGTATCAAGTTTCATTATCTTGTTGAACAATCACATTTCCCTAAAATCAAGTGTGGAATTTTCCATGGATCCAGGTCTAACATTAAAAGAACTTGCAATATGTTTCTATAAAAAGTCATGATCTATAGTGAAGTGAGAAAGGTCAGATTTTACTGTTAATTATTTGGTAGATATTTTAGTTTGGTTATTTATAAAATGGCTTACAAAGTGTAACGGGTAACACAACTGAGTTTTTTCATGTTTCCTTTGTATTGCTCAATAAACCCTTAGCTGGATTATTTAGCTGCATAATTGGTGTTAGCCATAAGGTATGTATCAAAAAGGATTTTCTGATTTACTCATCCATACATGTCAGGCTACTAATAATTTTACAGATAACTTTATGTATTGGAAATCAGCTGTGATGAGCACAATATACAGGAATGAAAGACCAGCACACTTTGTTCCCTGTGCATAGATGCAGGCATGTGTGCATAAATGGAGTATTCTCTGAATATCAGATAGAATTCTTTTATGATCTCATATTTTAAACATATGAAATTCTATTGCTCGTGTTCAAGACAAGAGACTACAACTTCAAAACCAGAAGGTCTCCATTAAAGAAAACTATATCTGTATAATAATTTTTGGCATTATGAAACATTTTTTAAACTTTTCTGAAAAACTGAAATATAACAGTGTTAAATTACCTATAAATTGCAAGGCTGTAATTTTGTGTGCTCATATCTTTTATTCTTCTCTAGCCCTGACAGACTAATCTCCTGATAATATTTTAATAGACAGATTTCCAAGCCAGATCTTAGCAAAAAGTCAAATTCTGCACTGTAATTCAGACACTTTTTATTTTAAATGCCTGGAGCCTTTAATTAGCTATTTATTTTTCCTGGATATCTCTGTTCTACCTTTATTTGCATTTCCATTATTTCAGAAAAAACCCCAAGAAAAAACAACAAACAAAACCCCCAAAACAACAACAAAAAGGCAAAAAAAAAGCAAAAAAACCCCAAACCAACAAACAACAACAACAGCAACAACAACAAAAATAAACCAAGAGTTCGTGCAGGTACCCTTTTCATATTATACCAATTGTACTAGA
Organism: Megaceryle maxima; assembly: GCA_024605025.1. NCBI lineage: Eukaryota > Metazoa > Chordata > Aves > Coraciiformes > Cerylidae > Megaceryle > Megaceryle maxima. The sequence continues at coordinate 10,222 of JANHGN010012335.1, read as the reverse complement.
CAACAAAAATTCAGATACAGCACATTAAGCAAACTAGAAGCAGCAATAAGGAAACTACAGATCTGAAAATGGAGTTTGAGAAATCCCTTGCACTTGTTTTATTCATTTTCTCATCATTTTATTCACACTGTTTAGCTGATGAACTCCTAAGTCTATGAACTGTAACTCACACATACAGAATGACAGGTAGGACATATGGTGATTCCTACAGGTATAGTAAAATGTCTGTTAGCCAGAACTTTTTACTGATAGTCCAGAATAAACTTGCTGTCAGGTTAGCAAATATAGGCAGGAACTATTATGGTGGTTTGGCTGGTTTTGTTTCCTGGGGTATATTTCCCCTTTTTTGGATCATTTGGTTACTTACTCTATTTCTTACATGTGCAGAGAACCCAGTCACCACTGGTGTCTTGGGCCTTTCCTGCTTAAATACTAGAGGTTTTTTAAATGACTTTCAGTTTTCTTTACTATAGCCTTAAGCATATGCTAACATGAATCATTCTGCAGTATTTAAGGAGAATAGCAGTTTCATTGGATCTTTATGTATTTTATTTTCTGTTTATATTTTATAGCATCACCATTTAAAAGTGCAGGGAAATTATTTTGACTCCACTTCTGTTCTCTTCCATTGCTCCACAAAATGGGTTACTGTTGTCACAAATGATTGTGAATTCATGACTTAGGAGAAAAAGGATAGTAAAGAGAAAACATCTAGGACTCACTGCAAACACAGGCAATGTTAATGTTTAACACAACCTTTGAATGAATTATTTATTTCCTAAGAGCTGAATCCAATGTATCCAGTCTGCTAAAGGATATACAGCTACAGAAGTTGTTATGTTTTAAAGCCTAATTGCTTCAATTTTTACTGGGACTTACTAAGCTTGTGTTCTGTATTAAGCTTGGGAAATCTGTGAGGCATATTCAGCTATTTGTGAGGCATACTCAACTTCCTGGGGAAGCCAACTTCCAAGAAAAACATCTTCTAAATCAGCTTCATGGAGTTTACTTGTTCCCTTGAATATATTTGGAGAAATTTAGGTACCTAAGGGATGTTTAGAAGGGTGAAGTTTACCCAATTTTAAAGTACCTTATCTATGTACCTGTTCTGATTTCTTACCTTGGGTACTTCATAATACTTGCCATTTTTTTCTCATGATGAAAATGACAGTTTTGTGCTATAATTTCACAGTATTTTCTTCTTGAGCAGGTTCATTATCTCTTGGATATACTTGAATCCCTAACAAACTGTATCATAGTGCTATAACCCACCTGTTTATTTTACCTTTTGCACTTTGCAGCGGAATGTCATAGTGAATTTATTCTGGAAAAATAAAAAAAAAGCATTACCTTTAGAAATAAAAATTTTAAGGACCACTCAAGAAATTATGGGTTTTATACTATTATAGACTTGTCATGCAAGATTATGCTTCTTTGCTTTTTCAGTCTCACCTATTCTGAAGATTCATACACCTGGTACAGGAGCAGTTGAATATAATAAACTTTATTAAATGCACTGACTTCTCTATTTCCTTATGTAACAGTTCTCCTATGTGCTTAGAGAAGGCAAGGCAACCTTTCTGTGTTCTTACTTCCTTGACTGATCCTGTTCCTTTCCTTCTTGATTGGTTATCTAAAAATGTATTTAGTACATTTTTCCCTTGAACTCGTTTCTAGTTTTCACTCAAGCCCAGTATTGACCAATGTGTAATGATGGGAAAAAAAGAGTGTGAAAGACACCAAACATTTTTTTAGGGATTCCAGATATAACCTCTAGCATCTTCTTTATTCCCTAGCATCTTTTTAAGTACTGGGAATTGATAATAGAAACAATACCTTTATAGCAGGAAGGGGATGGCAATGTCCTGCAGCATGGAGTAGAAGATACAAAAATAAAGAAACAAAGTAGGAAAAACTAATTGCGAATGTAACAGGAAACATAAAATTTATTTGATATGCAAAAGAAAACCAAAAAGCCTAGCAGAAGAACAAGTAAATGTAGTGGTGACTGAGTATGTAGGCTGTAAATGAGAGTATGTCCGTTCTGAGGACATAGCAGTGACTTCAGTTAGCACAAAACTGGCTTAGATATATTGCAAAGCCTACCTACTTTAAATATCAGCATCAATTGTACTGTGGTAGCATGAAGTGCTGCAAAACCCAGTCAAGCTCTGGGTTACATGAATCTGTATTCTTCTCCCAAGACCAGAATCCCACTAGAATGCGAGCTAGCTTTTACAGATCAAGTTGGCTATCTCTATACAGTTTATTTTGTTCCTGCCCTACAGACATAATCAACAGACTGACATTTACTTTTTTTTTTTTTTTTTTTAATGAGGGTGATGGTAGGTAGAGAGACTAGCAAGGTTGTGGGAGGCAAGTCCAGAGACATGGTCATGCATGAGACAGAACAATCAGTGTGACAAAGCAGAGGCTGCTCTGTTTTTCCAAACAGCACATAAAAGAATATACCACCCTATGATATGACAAAAACGTTTTGCTCAGAACAGACTGTGTATGTAAGCAGAATGATTTAATTTCCACTAGTATCTTTAAACCTTTTTTTTTTGTTCTCCATGCTACTTTTTCTTTGTCCTTTTGTGGCTGGCTGTGAAGTATTCACTTCTGATAATGAGTGCAGGTTTTTAGTTTTCTCTCTCTTTACTCAATGAAAAAGTTTGCATTGTTCACTCAAATGCCCAGTGCTAACTATGGATGAGTTGGGACCCCACAGAGACAAATGAAGCTGTTTACTCTTTGCAGCACTGCTGTTCAGTCTTCCTACAGACTCAGGACTCAGTGTAATAGTCAGATATACTATTTACTTTCCATAGATGTGGTTTGGTTTTTTTCCCCCTACAATTATTTAATTAAATATTTTAATATTTAAATAGAAATTAGATGAGTCAGGAGACTATAAAGACACTAAGGTAGTTAAAGTATTATAGTTATAAGTACATGTTCAGGATGTAAAATACCTGATTCTGAGTGCTGAAAAGGTCTATGAGCATTGAAGCTTGATATTAAATGCCCATTAGAATGATAAATCTTGAAGACAAATTTGACAAGGAAAGATAAAACTATACCTGCCTAGACACAATAATAAAGTGAAATAAATAAATATAAGTAGCAAAAGCAGAGCTAAGCAACTTAACTTTAACAATTACCCATGGAATTGGAAGGAGTTATGTTTTCATCTGTTCTATCTATGGAAGAAAAAGATAGCAGAAGAATTGAAATTAGTAGTAACTATCTTAGTTATCCAACCTGGAACATCATCAGGAGGAGGATCTGTTGGTGTTAAGGCATTAAGCCATTTCATGTCTCTATTTTTTCCAATTCATTAGCCATAATTCTTAAGCAACTTTTCAGCAGTCATCCATCTGTGTTGTTATTGACTGACTCCATTTCTTCAGCTTGTTGTTCTTCAGAGAATTATCCTGTAAAACTAACTAAAAGAGACCTACTAAAGACATTGAATTAGCACATTTTTGGAGCATTTTTCCAAACATTTCACTGTCATTGGTAAAACTATGTCTCCTTTTACACAAAAATTACATTAATCTGTTACCATAGCCTGAACTGTTTATGTGATTATGTTTTTATGATTATATTTTAAATATTCAGAGAATTTTCTACATTTTGAGACATGTCCAAGGAAGAGTTGGAAGAGAGTTCAGCTCTAGGTTATTTCCCCTGTGTCTCTGCTCACTCTATAGCCAACAGAATTTGATGTTTTCATGTGTTTTCTAGAGATGTTGAGTATATTCATTTAAGTGAATGTTACACTGTTTGGTCACAAATTCTAGCACTTCGTCCATATTTGCAAAAGGATCAGTCCTCACAGTGGACTCCTATACCTGCCACCTCAAGAATGCTTACAGCACACTAAGGAGTTAGTGAATCTTGAGGAACTTGGGACTTAATGGTACCTCTCCTCTCACAGCCTGCTAGGACTGAGCTTTCCTTTCCAAAAGGCGGGCCTAGACACAGCCAGACGCTAATAGATGTACAAAGGCAAGTGAACTGTACTTTTACAGGCACTACATGCACACAAACAGCACTTGCTTATGGGAACAATACAAATGGCCTGATCCTGTCCTCACTCACAGGCTAATTGGGCTCGATGCATGCTAGCAGATGTCACACTGATATCCATCTCAAAGGCAAATGCTGACATCTTTTATACAGACACCACACACTTCTGGGCCCCTAGAAAAATACGCAGTCGCATTCAGTGTACACAGAGGTAACTCACAGAAATGCTTTTTCTTAATACATCCCCTCCCAAAATAAACAGCAAACAAAATTCTGCACCAACTCAGTGCACCTTTGGGACAAGTATCACACAAGCATACCAAAGGCATAGTGCCACCTGGATTGTTGTACACCTTTAAACAGCAAGAACCCACTCAGACCAATGAATGCAGTGGACTAAAGCCTGTGGACTTGCTTGGACCAGTGAAACCAGCATACAAAGAGGAAAAATGCATGCACTCAGTGCACCAAGATGATTTTGCGCAAGCAATGACACTTGGCACATGAAAGGAGTGCTTAGCATCACTGACAAACCACAGAAATGCTCCATAACATGCAGGCACCCTTATCCTCATTCTCCACCAAATGTCACAACCATAAGGACAGAACCACACCCCTCAGGACCATATATTTTAGATTTTATTTACTAAATGACATAGGTATAGCAAGGTGTTAGCAATTCTTGTTCTGATCCCTCTCATAAGTTCCCTTCCTGTCTCCCCTGAAGGCTTCCACTTCTCACCGGTGCAGGTGAACAGGACACTCACTTGTGTTAGGCAAGGTGTCCTGTCCTGTCTTTCAGCCACCATTTACATAAGGTGGTTCTACCTTGACCTCATCCTTATAGATCGTGTTGGATGTCCATGGATGTGTTCCCTCATAAGGGGATTCTGTTTTCACTTTTTATTACTTCCCCATTTAGATGATTCACCAAAGCTCTCAACAGCCTCACAGGTCACATCAGGCCAGACAAACCTCTCTTCCACTTCCTTTGTATCTAAACATAATTAGTCTTTGTTACTTGGATTACTATAATCTTCCAGACTTCACTTCAAATGTGAGAGGATATAAACCTGTTAAGAAGTCATCTGTGTTTCTTCACTGTTTTTCTGTGCATATCTAAATCCTTAGAGTGGGGCATACTACATCTGTAGTCCAGAGCTTTTGGATATGCTTCCAATTCAAAAGTTATCTGGCTATGATTTGCTTCCCCAAAACATACCAGAATGGTGTGCTAGCACAAGCCAGATGTAGTCAATACCTTACTTACGTAAGCAATACTTTTGAGTATGCTTTGTACCATAACAAATGCTGACCAAACTCATTGCCATCTGTAGTAAAATGCCTAGGTTTGTTGATGAGAACAGTAGATACCATTTAACTCAACTTTTATAGTAAGACTTTAGACAGCATCTTCCACAATGCCCATGATGCTTTTGTATCCAAGCTGGGATATTATGGTCTAGATTGATGAACAGCTAGATGAGTTAGGATGTATGGCTGGGTTCAGAGTAGTTGTTAATGGGCGATACTTTATCCAGAGAAGGCTAATAAGTGCAGAACTACAAGGATCTGACTTGTCCTGCCTAACATCTTCTGGTACGTTCTCACCAAACCTGCATGTGTTGACAAATTGAGAGGCCCATTTGATACAACTGAGGGAATGGCTGCTATCCAGAGTATCTAGATGGATGTAAGAAAGGGATTATAGGGACCTCATGAAACTCAATGGCACATGCATATTTCTGCCCTGGAAGGGGGAATCCCTGTCAGATCTATATTCTGGGAACTGACTGTCTAGGAAGCAGCTTTGCAGAAAAGGCCTTGTGAGTCTGGGTCAGCAGCAAGTTGAGCATGAGCCTGCAGCCTGATCAGGCAGCAAAGGTGGCCAGCAGTGTCCTGGGCTGTTATTAACATGGGCATGACCTGTAGAACAAGAGCACTGGTTTGACTAAATCTAGATACAGTGTCCAGATTTGGATTCCCAGTACAAGAAAAACAATTATAATGTGGAGCAAGATCGAGGGAGGACCTGCTGGGGGCTGAAATTCTTGCCCTGTGAGAAGGAGCTGAAGGACTGGATTTTTTTCAGCCTGGAAAAGTAACTGCAGGTGAGACTTAGTGGCTACCTATGTGTACCTTTAAGGAAGCCATTGAGAAGATGGAGCCACTGGTGCATAGAGGCAGAGGCAACAGACATAAACTGAACCAAGAGAGGTTCAGATTTGCTATAAGGAGAAATTTTTTTGCCATAAGGGAAAGCCCAAAGAATCTCTACATGTTCCATCTTTGGACGCTTTCAATACTCAACTGGACAAGGTCTTGGCCTGATTCCATACCTGACCTTGCTTAAAGCGGGGTATTGCACTAGGGACTTCCAGAGGTCTCTTCCTGGCTTAATTATCCTGGGTTTATGGCATTTTTTCCCCCAAAGGTAATATTTTTATTAAAAAGTAAAATAATTACAGGAAAAAGTTCTGAAGTTCTTTTTCTTGTAATGATATGAATTCAAGAATGTAAATATAGTATCCCTTTTTTTAAGTTAGTGAGATGTCATGATCTTACAAATAAAATAATTTTTCCTGGCTATATGCAAAATAGGGAGTTCTGTATTAATATAAATTTTAAACTTATATTAA
>JANHGN010012334.1:0-14914 GCA_024605025.1 Megaceryle maxima | reverse complement strand
TTGTATATTCGTACTATGGCAATTATACAAATATTGTTACTGCTAAGTTTTCAGTTTTGTAGAGAAGGGTAAAATGAATTCTTATTAAGGAAAAAAAAAAAAGGGGGGGGGGAAGCAAAGTGTGTGAGCATGCCTGGGGATGGCCAGAAGACAAACAAGGTACTGATAATATGGAACTTTCAAAAGGGTCCAGCTAGCAAAAATAATGCAAAAATAAATCCAAGGGCAAAGAACCAAACACCACAAATAATGTATTTACACAACATAGATTCCAGCACACTGTTTATTATATATATTAAAAAAAAAAAATAATGATGTTACTTATGATACACACAATCCTAAATCAGAACTTTAAAACCCCTTCTGAGGAGAGAAGTACTACTTTTAACTCTTTTCATTACCAGAGAAGAGAGTAGAAGTGAACTGAATTCCTGCAGTTTTATTTCAGTGAATGAGGAATGATAAAGAGGTCTGGAACAATTCATTTAGTATCACATAATGAGACCTCTCAAGACAGAACAAGTCAAAAGAAGTCCTGATAAGAAGCATTCAATAATTTTTTTTTTCTTTTTTTTTAAAGAGATAATTATGAGTACTTAACATTAAAAAGTAAACACAATTAATAAACACCTATTTAAAAATCTTTATATGTGATATTTCATAGCATATTTGCACTGAAAAAAAAATTTAAAACAGCTTAATGCCAACGGCTCAGGCTTCTAATAATAATGTATTATAATACTTTGTATTTCATCTCATTGAATGTTAGTAAAGGCCGTTAATTAAACCTCAAAGACCCCTAATGATTTAAACAGTCATTTCATCATTGCTGAGGTACGGCCACTTTGGGTAAGCCACTGCAGTCAATTAGTGCAACAAATCCTTTGATGTTACAAAGCAGTTTTGCATGATGTGAACATTGCTCTGCAGGACAGAAGAGCTGTCAGGATGTGAATAAGGGAGAAAATTCCACAGGCTTTAACAATCAAGCTTGTTTTCTAAAAGTATCTTTATCCGTTTTCTCTTAGCTTGTTATTACAATGCTCTGAAATCTACATGAGAGGAAAACCATCTTGGTAGCATCATTATTTCACAGATAATAAAAAAAATATCAAGACTTTACCTGAAATGTTTGGGTTTATCGGTTAGCATTTTAAGCCTTATTTTGATAATTAGATGACAACAGACTACTGTAGTATTGTACATCAGCAGGAAATACAAATTTTGATGAAATCTATGGAACAAACTGGTCTAGAGATTCAATTTTCTTATGAGTCATATGTACTTGACAAATTCAGATTTGCAAGAGATTATGGTAACACGGTTTTGTTGGTGGTAGTTTGGTTGTTATGTTGGTTGGGGTTTTTTGGTTGTTTTTTGTTTGTTTGTTTGTTTTGTTTACTTGGGTTTTAATTTTTATTTATTTATTTTTGTTTTAATCTAAATTCATTATAGCAAACCCAAGAAGCACCAGTAGCACTGGTTTTGAAACACGGTGTTAGCATATAGGAAGTACAAGCCCTAACGGAATTCAATGAAACTGCAAACGTGACAAGTTGCAATTGGAAATTCTCTTGCTGGCTCCTAGGGTTGTCACCACAATAGGAACATTCAGTTGAACTTCGACTCTTTTCCTTACAGTATTTGTAATCTCTATATTTAAAAGCAATACAGCAATGTGCCAAATACCATTCTGCACTGCAAATAGTGACTTTTTGTATTGCAGAATCAACTAAAATCTGGTCATTTCCAGAAATATACAGCTGATCACATTTCAATGTCCAAGTATAATTTGCAGAATTTGAAAGTATAATATTAAGGCTGATTTGCAGTTTTCATCTTTAAATCTATCTACAAATCTAAAGTCACAGAATGGTTGAGGTTGGAAAGGACCTCTGGAGGTCATCTGGTCCAACCCCCCCCTTCTTAAGCAGGGCCACCTACAGCTAATTTCCCAGGACCATGTCCAGACAGCTTTTGAATATCTCCAAGGAAGGAGATTTCATAACCTGTCCAGGCAACCTGTTGCGGGGCTCAGTCACCCTCACAGTAAAAAAACCATTTCCTGATATTCAGAGGGAACCTCCCTTGTTCCAGTTTGTGCCCATTGCCTCCATCGTGTCGCTGGGCACCACTGAAAAGAGCCTGTTTTTGTCTCTTTGCACTTTTCCTTCAGGTATTTACATACATTGGTAAGATTGCCAATTTGCACCTTGGAAATCTTCTAAGAAAATACCATCCTCGATTTCTCAGAAGTAATTCTAAAATCTGACTTAGAGAACTATCCAGCACTTGCTATATAATTACGATCTCGGCAGAGAAAAATGTACTTGTCTTAAAATAAGCCATATAGTAACTTGTTGCTATTCTTAACATATGCTGAAAAACATTCTAAGCATGATAAAAAGGTAACAAGTAACATTTTATGCAAACTACTACAACATGGGTAAAAATGCTAGACAAACACTAAAGAAGTGTGACCTAATTTATCTACAGAACTAAGACTTTACAAGGAAAGGTGAAACAATAAATTAACATGGAGAGAAAAAATAATCTTATGTAAAGCATTATCTTCAGCCTACCTCCTCACCAATGCCATCACCAGCAGCCATAAATGTTGAAACTTTCTAATTTTAGATTATCTAATTTAAACAAAACTGAAGTGAGAAATTTCCGCCATTTACTGTTTTTAATCATTAAAGTGTAACCATCAAATCCAACCAAGAAAAAATAGCCTGACATCCTCAGCATTTGAAGGCAGAACTTTATTCATACTACAACTTTTCTCAGTACAAAACCAAATATTTATAGAACATGTTCTGCTTTAAAGTTACAATGAGAAACAAAAGGCAAGCTCAAGAGAGGATTTTTTTTTTCTCCAGAAATTGATAACACTGTTTTCTTTTAAAATCTGCTTTCTTGTAAGCACCAGTGGAAAGAACCTATCACAAAGCTCCAGTTTCTTAAGAGCTCATCAATATTGGCTTAACTGACATATCACCATTGTACAGCTTTCCCTCCGCGTAGCAGAGACGTCAACAAAGACTCAAGTCTAAAAGCACGTATGGAAACTTCAAAGGTAGGCAAACGGCGTTCCTATTCGAGTTAGTGAAAGACAGGAAAATAGCCTATTTAATAAACTTTTGCCAATTTGGTCACGGTCAGTCGCAACCACATTTCTGTGGGGTTTTTTTTGTTTTGTTTTGTTTTTGGTTTTTTTTTTTTTTGCACGAGATGCTTTTAGTGATTTTAAAAGAGAGAGACAGGGAGAAAGAGAGACAGGGAGAAAGAGAGAGAGAAAGAGAAAGAGAGAGAGAAAGAGAAAGAGAGAGAGAAAAAGAAAGAGAGAAAGAGTGAGAGAAAGAGTGAGAAAGAGTGAGAAAGTGAGAAAGAAAAAAAAAAAAAAAGAGAGAGAAAAAAAAAAAAAGAGAAAGAGGAAAGACTGCCACATATCGAAGATGGAGTCACAAGCCGATGAGATGTGAAGCAGGACTAATCTACCCACAGAGAAAACAATCACTGACAGCAGAGGAACCAGCCAGAGCTCAATTCTCCTCCCACAAAAGGCATCGTGCTGGCAAAACAAAGCGATGCGACAATTAGCAACCCTTTGCACTTTTGCTGTGAATGTGAACACCCAGACGGGCAAACAAGTAACTCCAACGTAAATTCGGCTTACCTCGTTTATGCAACTCCCTGAGCGGAATGCCGTCCCCTCCCCCGCCATCGTAGGGCAGGTACGGATCGGAAGAGACATCCATGGACGTGACGAACGCAAAGCCCCTCTGCCGGCTCAGAAGGGCCGCGGCATTTCTCACGCAAGGACGGCCGCGGGGGACGCTGCCATGTTTGACCAGGATCCGGCCTGCGCGCCGCCGCCGCCTTGGCGCAGGAGCCGGGCTCTGCCCTGTCGCTGATGTCAGCGCGGGGCGGCCGCAGCCGCAGCCGCCGCCAGGGGCTGGCAGCGCGGGCGGCGGGCGCGGCCCCGCAGGGTGCCCGCAGGCGCGGCCCCGCTACCTGCACCTCCCGCCGCTCGCCTCCCGCCCCGCCGCGGCGGTCGCTGCGGGTTGTTTCATGGACACAGGCAAAGGGCGGCCTGTAGTATGCGACCGCCTGCAGGAGGAGGAGGGCGTAGGAGAGCCGACCAGAGCCCGGCCGCGCCGCACGGCAGAGCTACCTACCCCGGCCAGCCGCGCAGAGGCTCGGCCCCTCTCCGCCGACACCGCCCCCGCCCCGACCTACAGCTCCGGTGCCAGTGGAGATCCGTGTGGGGACCGACGCGCGAAGGCCGGGAGGGGTGGCCTTCCGCACGGCAAGCTGACAAAACTGCCAGCCTTTGCAACAAGTGACCGGCGGGGTTACCGGCTACCTTAAAAAGGCGAACCACCATCTGTCTGGAGCCACGCCAGCAGAGGCGCTTTGAACAGCTACAATCGCATTTTATTTCGAAGGGAAAATTCATGTATTACGAGCGGGTGGGAGTGTGGGTGTATGGGGGGGGGTACTGTCTCCCAGTAATTTCATTGACTCTTTTAAAACATCACAATGATTACCACCGAGAAGGAACAACGTAACCCGCTACAAGCCAACCGCTCTGCTCGAGGGGGAGAGCTTACCTCATCTTCACCTCCATACACAACTACTCCCTCCCCCCCCCCCCCGTTCACGTGGTAAAACTTTCAGTTCTGCACCCGTGAACGTCACATTTGAACATCAAAGACATGAAAGGAAGAATTTAATTACATTTCTAACGAAAATGGTCAGGTGTCTCAATTTTTTTTGTGTGACTATTCTGGTATTAGAATTGTGTAACTCATATTAAAAAGTTGGGGGGGTAGAATAGGGGGAAGCAAACACAATAAGCCCACATCCATAATTAAGCTTGCATTAATGCTACACATTGACAAAATGCTCCAAGTCCCTTGAAAGTCACAGACTCAAAATAGCCAGCAACCCACATGAATGCTAACGGAGGTGTTCATGTGATACATCATCAAAGAGCGGCTGTGACAGCTTTGGTAAAACCCAACCACTTGAAATAACTGGAATCTAAAGGCAGGAAATCTTTAACTGATTACATAATCTCCTGCATTTCAAACAAACGTTATTATATATCGTATCCATATATTAATTGATGCTTAGGATCTTGTACTAGTCTTAATTTACAAATACCGACAAGAAAGCTATTTCACATGAGATTTCCATAGTTAGTTCAGTTGCAATGAAATACATATATAAGATGTGCATATTGTTTTCATTTTCTTCCCCTCCAGCAGGTAATGCAAAATTATTGTCCCCTGTGTTGTGTTCCACTTCAGTAAAATGGTCATGTATTAACTACACTCTCATTTAAATTTCAGAGATTAATTTTTGCCAAACTACACAAAAGGAAAAAAAACACCAACAAACAATCAAAACCAAAACCACGCTGAAGGGCTGAAAATGGATACCCAAGTCATTAGACACTCTGCCTTCAGTGTATCCTGTACATAAGCATGTGTGTATATGCACAGAAACACATGATTTACATAACTAAGGGGGCCCAGTGAAATTATCAAGACTATTCAGACTTAGCAAAATTAAGAACACTGTGTGTCTGCAGCACCAAGGCCCAGCTTCACTTTCACTCACACAGGACACAAAGCAAGAAATCAATTTTGTTACCTATGCTTTTCTACCTCTGTGTGACAGACAGAAAGCTATTTTAGTTACCAAATGCATTAGTTTCCCCAAATAATTTTCCAGGTATGTTCTTAATGAAGTTATTTCTTTTATAAGATAATGCAAATACTACATGTGTACATACATACAAATATTACATACATACAAAGATTACATATCAGTCTTAGAACTGATAATAAAAATGAGTCCCAGCAAAGAAGTGGCTGATGTGCTGACATGAACTTGTTCATTGGACTAAGGCATGTGAAAAATCCCTACACAAGTCTAAAATTCAGTCAGAGTTGGAGAACATAAAGGGTATAGCTAGTTGAAGGGCATAGATGATAAACTTCAGGTAAAACAGAAAAAAAATGACAAGAAGTCTGCAGTGTAAACCAGATACTTCATTATTTCCTACATAAAATTTCAAGAGCCCACCTAATATTAAGTTGCAACAGCTCTTCCAATGTTACTGCCTATAGACTACCTGCCAAATATAGTCCTTTGTCTTGTTTTAAAAAGCAGAAGAGTAATTTTCCCTTCTCAATTACCAGATGCTTGCGCTCTTGTTGTTCATAACCACTACCACTGTGCATATTCCTTTTCCTACAACACCATGAAAGGTTGTTTGTTTTTTTAAGCAAGAGACACGTATACCATGCATGCTGCTAACCTGGCCAGTCTTCTTTTAACTTCAAAAAGTCTATACAATTTAATGTTTCAAATTACTGGGTTTTTTTCTACCTGGTCTGAAATAGTGTCTGATTTTAACTGACAATTTTATATCCAAAAGAGTATGTTAGTTATTTCTGTCGTGAAGTTCAGCAAATTCCAAAATTGCAGTTAGTGAAGTGGTGTCTCTAGATAATTCGGTATTTTGGGTGTTGTGAAGTACATAACATTATGAACACTTGCTGCAAGGCCTAAATTTAGTTTAACAATGGCATTATTTACTGGAACAGACTGCCCAGGGAAGTGGTTGAATCACCATTCCTGGATGTATTTAAAAGCCATACATATGTGGTGCTTAAGGATGGGTAGTAGTGTCCCTGGTAGAGTTAGATAATGGTTGAACTTGATGATCTTAGAGGTCTTTTCCAACCATAGTGATTCCGTGATTCTGTATTTTCACTGACTGAGAACTCCTTAAATTGGCCAATTTAGTACATAGTACAGCTCATGTGCAAGCAGCAGGTTTGCACAGCAGCTTGCTTTCAAGCACATTTCATCACCGTAATTATAGACCAAAGCTTCAATCCCAGAAATCATCCATGCCCAAATAACTTCGCACATCTGAGTGCTCCCATTGTTCTCACAGGCACATACTGGTGAGATGCATCTGTCTTTGAAGAAAAAAGCTTTAAATCCATTGTTCTAGAAATATCATAACATGTACAGATGACACACCTTTAAAGCATACTAAGAATGAAGAAATACTTAAATTCTCCCTCCACACCTTATCTTTTTCCCTTTTAGGAAGGGAGAATAAACACATTCAAAATCAAGTATCTGAAAATAACAAGTCAGAGGTTAGACAAATCAGATACACTCAGGGAAAGGTGTTTTGAGGTGACAAAACAAGGCTAGTGAAAAGAAGGGGAGTATCACAGAGGTATGACTGCCTGCTTACCCAGGGTTGGAGGAAGGACCCTAATTCTGAAGCACTATTCCACCACTGAGTATTAAAAAGTAAGCTAAGTTTAAAGAAGACAGCCCAGCACCTTGTTACATATAAACCAAACATATGTTCAGAATTCCCTCAAATACTTCATTTATTTTGGTAACAAAATATGTAATTTCAATGCATCAGGTAATGAAAATTAAAAGAATGTCTTTTATGACATTCCAGATGTAAAATTTGGGATGCTGAATGATTTCATTAAAGCAACAAGAGATGCCAGAACCATGTCTGATAATTACAAATATTAGTGTGCCTCCCACAGAAGAGTTTGGTGACTCTTAACTGTCATTTTCTTTCCTATTATTATTCAAAACTAAAGCTTCTCCTTCAGCAGAGCTAGAAGATAATGTTCTCTCGAAAAAAGCTACATAATAGAGCACTCCTCAAAACAGCAAACATCTCCAACCATTCTGAACAGAATTTAACTCATACACCCCTGGGTGAAGTCTGGGCATTTACAACAGGGTGCCCAAATTATACATTAAATGTCTCAAAATCTACTGTGTCCCATTCTTCTTCCTTCCATTCCTTTTCTTTCCAGCTTTATTTTGCCTTTCCCCCCCATCCCCCATTTTTTTCTTTCTTTTACCCTTTTCTCAATCCACACAGACAAATTAAGCCCAGGTCTTATCCCTCTACCATCTTGACTTCTCCTCTTACTTAAACTTGACTCAGTTTACTGATCTTGCACTGTCTTCAGTCTGACTTAGTTGTATGATTCTATGCAGAATGAACATTCTCTTCTGTGTCACACAGATCCAGCAGTAGGAATGCTAAAGATGACAAAAGAAGGACAAACACCATTCTCCCAGTTCCAGTACCAAGACACGGTCCATGATGAAGTAACTCAAAGATGCAATCACAGGAAAAAAAAAAAAAACAGTTATACAGAGCTTCAAATTAATGCATAGTAAAAAAATCAGTATATTTTTAAGTCTTAAATTATGGAGTCCCAAATATCCTTCATTCATCAGCATTATACAGAACTTTGTGCTTGATCACAGTGGTGCTAGCAAAAGGCTTCCGCCTCTGTATCAGGCTACATACAGAAGACTCTATTATGCTGTTTCCAGTGCCACCTTGTCAAATAAGATCAATGAGGCAGACAAACAATGACAGAAGCAAATATTAGAGCAAATATAATGTAAAAACAGAAGAAAATGCTGTTGAGTAGTTCAAGGCAGATGAAGTTTAAACAAAACAGGAGTCAAAAGAACCCCAGAAGAATATGCTTAGCAGTAATACACAGTAAAATTTTCTCTATTTGCATTTTATTATACAGGGGAAAAAAAAGCTTCTTTATCACAGTTTCTTTTTTTCATATTTTTTTTTTTTCCCCACAAATTAGTTACTTAATTTTACTCACAACCATTTTGCCCAGCAGAGAACATTTTATTCTGGGATCTAGACTAATCAATTTTCTTCTTCACTGGCCAACCACAGGTTCTGGAATTATGCTCCTACAGTATTGTATAACTGCCAATGGTGCTTTTACTCACTGTCCAGACAGGGAAGATGGTAATTGAAATCAAACTCAACCAGGAAACAATGCAGCAGAACAGGTCACAAAGCCACAAGCATGTTGTGTAATCAGTTGTGAGACTGACTTCCCCCCAGGGAAGCTGAACCTTCACTTGGATTCAGCAAAGTACAAGTAAAGGCTTCCCATTGCCATGCAAAATTTGAGGGCAGAAGAAACAAGAGTCAGAAAAAAAGGGAAATAATGAAGTCATGATACAGCATTGTCTAAAACCAAATAAACTGGAAAAAAACCCCACGTGTTTGGTTCCTAAAGACTGCTTTAGCCCAGTCTTGGGCCAAAACACGGAAGGCAAGACTAACAACACTCTCTTCAGTTTTCACTTCTTTTTGGGGTTGTCCATGACACTTTGTTTGATCTATAACACAACGATGATGGAAGAAAATCCTTGACATCAGCAGACTGCATACAGCTATCAGTTGTGAGTGGTGATTTTTTGTTTGTTTGTGGGTAGGTTTTGGGTTTGTATGGTTTTGTTTGCTTGTGTTTCTTTTCCAATTGGTCTGCTTTACACTGACAAAAAAATATCTACTTTTACTGTACTAATCATGGAAGTAGGACTTGGAAAGAAAAGCAGGATATTTTCTGCAAACAGGTTACTTTCTCCAGTTCTCTAAGGGCTCTCTCAACTACTTTCTGTTCTTTTTCTTTACAGGGTAGGCTTTTAGTAAGAAAGTCAGACCTGCTGCATTTTAGCCTCTGCATACCTGCCATTTCCTCACCCTCCAATCTATTAAAACTGTAAATATAACTCATCCAGAAGAGGATTTGGCATTCTTAGTAAGACAGGATCCTGGCTTACTTAGCAGATTTTCTCAAGTTTACTGCTCCCTTTTCTAGGACTAGACAAATTCTACTACCAAGATCATTCTAGGTTTCCTCTATCTAAATGGATATATGAAAATGGGGTTTATCTGCTGGATTGCCCTTGTTCTGTTTTACAGTAGTTTATTTTGGGCCACTGTTTCCAACTTACTGTTCAAAGTATGTGCTGGGGATAAAATTATAGCACAAACACGTATTCCTCCCTGGATATACTATATATATGTTATACTTACTTTCTGCATTCAAGAATATTACATCATCTCCATACATACATAAACTTTATGAATATAGTGCCAACAGCAATTTTGTATGTTGTCAGTACATAGTACTATACTATGCCAGGCATAGCTGAATTGCATGAGACTAAGTTCAATACTTAGTAGTGGTCAGAATAAGACTTGCTACTCTATTTCCTTGACATAGAATCCTATGTTCATCTTCAAATGCTTCGGGAAGTTATGATTCCTTCCTTAAGTTACAGATAACAGAAAAGGTTCAGAAAGGGGCAGTGAAAAGGATCCAAAGGGTGAGATAGCTGTAAAGTCCAACTGAGTCCAACCAGAAGTCCCTAATCTGGAAAAGAGACAACTGAGCAAGGAAACAAGTAGCAACGGAAATCATATTTTCACCATCTGTTCTAAAAAGAGAACTCTTACAATTTGCTATTATTAAATCACTGCTCTAAAACCTGTGATTTTATGCTGTGATTCTTTCCTCTCTTCTCAAAAGTGGGAGAGAAACTACCACCTTTCACAGTGACAGCACCATGTTATCCATGTGTTAATCCTTATTAGTTTCTACATGCATGTGGTCAATCCGTGACAGGCCCTATCAGAGTACGTGTATTTCACAAGACAATCAGGTCTTTCTAGTTTCAGGTCACCCTGTCCTAGTTTCATATCAAATCTTTTTGTATCAACAGCACTTTAATTTCTATGGGCTACTAATACTCCCCAAAACCCCTGTGTATCAGCAGAGAGATTTTTCACAGCTGCAACTATCAACAACAACAGGAAAAGGGCCTAAGCATTTATGCTGTAGAAAGGTGAGTGGACAAGGAAGTGCATGTGTCATTCCCTGCTAATGCATAAGCCAGTGTTAGACTACACAAGACTCTGAGACAGGCAGTTATAGCTGTTCTCAGCAGTATTTATAACTGGATTTAGGTTCAAAATAAAGACAAGAAGGTGTCTCTTCACATAAGATGTAGCTAAGCTGTTAGAGCTTGCCAAAGGATAGTGTGGATGTGAAAGAATTGCTTCAAGAGGAAGAAAAATGCACTGGTAAGGACAAAAACTCCCAAAACAACCACCCCATTGAGAGAGGCCCTCGGCCATACAAAACTGCTGTGTAAATTACTCGGATGCCTATCACTTCTTCACCCTGCTCTTAATCTTCCTTACGCACTGACTTTTGACCTCTGTCAGAGACAGAATGCTCAGCTAGGTAGACTTGTGATTTGACCCAGTATGGTTGTTCTTGTGCTTCAGGGACACGATGATACCCTCTTTCAGAATAACATTTCTGCTTAATCCAAGCAGATTAAAAACTTTTACTTTAAGATGTATTAGCTGTTAAGCAAGAATATTCTCAAAGGTAGAAAGCAAGAGTGTAGCCTGACATCAGTTTGTTTAAAATTTTATCTACCTCCTTTGGCTGACTTGAGAGAACAAATCAAAAGTAAAATGAATAAATGAAATATTATTAATGCTGTAGTGAAAATTGGTTATTTAGTACCTTAAGACTTTACAGTTAAATTAGACTTAATTATTTTATTTACGCTTCCAACTCTTCTTTCTACATACATACATATATGCCATCACATTTCCTCTGCTTTCATTCCTTCATCTTACACCACTCATACAGTATACCTGGGAGCAGGACATACTTAAAATAACACTACACTAGGCTGTCAGGTCAATTTTAGATGCTGCTGAGGCAGCATCTGTTTACAAAGCCAGTGTGCTTTAAGCACTTCATCAGAGCTACAGAAGAAACCAATGAGATTATATACTAGATCAGAAAGATGGAAAGAATGAATTACTAGTGTTATGATTCAACTTATTCCAGAGTATCAGGCTGAAAATGCATATGCTTGTGTGTTTTGTAAGATGATGAAATCTAATTTTGTAAATACAACTGTGGCAGGAAAGACTGGTGAGACCATTCAAGGACTGTTGGTAGGGTTAAGTTCTAAAAACAACACAATTTTCATATCCTATAAAAAAAGTCTTCAAAGAACTGTCATTTTTGAGAAACTGAAACGGTCAATATTTGGTTTAAAAAATTTTAGAGAACAAGAAACTAATTAGTTACTAAAACTCTGTATACACACTGCCATAATTTCCCACCCTCAGAAGGTCTAATATCACACCAATTCAGTTACAATCTGAAGGCCCACCCAGACTAACACTGTAACACCATTACAGGCTGTTCCAACTAAAACATTATCAATTTTTTTTTTTTTTTTTTTTTAAATAGATCAGAGTTCGGGAAGATCACTATCATGATGAACAGGTAAGATGCAAAAGATATTTCAAATACATCCAAATTACTCATTCAATAGTGTCATCTAAAAACTAAGAACTTTTTTCTAGTCATGTTTTTCTAGTCATGTTTTTTGTTTTCTGATAGGAATTTTGAAATCCTTGAGGGAAGAACTTTGTTAATTAGCCCAGTTATCCATGTAAACATAACATATAACAACTTGTGTTCCAGATAGATGGACAAAATTAACTTCATGCATTACTAATTAAAAAAAATAAAAGAAAACATGGTTCTGTATTGTCAGATATCCTGTGTTCAGCTGCATTAGTCCCATGAAGCACAGGCAAAACGTCTACAGCTCTAACTACAATCCAACACAAAAATAAATTATAACCAGCTACTGACAATTTTACTATTCAAAATAAACTAGCTGTGCCTCATGCTCGCCCTTATGATCACAGCAAGTCATGTTATCTCATGCTTCAATTTGTATGGCACTATTTAAGAGTAGATATATATTCCTTACTTAGAAAAAAATAGCCCTTTAATGCAAACATTGCTAACTTGGAAAATAGGCTGCATGTATATTAGGAAAGAGATATGTCAAACTGTCATAACAACTGTTCAGTCAAATCGGTTTTATACCACATGCATGGTAAACACAAACAATGCCAATGGTGCAAAATTACTTTCTTCATATGGGCTGTAGACAGCAGGAACTATCTGCTAATGCAACTTCCACAAATAAAGATTGTAAGAGCAATTTAACTCCTTTATGGAGGAAATTAGTTGGTTTATTCTTTTCTTTGTATTCTTTCTTTTCTTTATAAGCTAAGATAACCAAGTAGAAACAAGCATATATGTCAAAGAACATTCCTTTGTTAGAAAAGATACCTACATCTAGATCTTGCTTGAACAATTTCTCTCTGACGTGGTTTGAATTTCTTGATTATATAGCACTACCTGCACGTGAAAAATACAAATTCCTCAAATAATGCTATAATGTTAGTTCACTATAGCATATTTTTAATGCCAGTATTTAGGGCACTGAAAATGGATTGTTTTGGTCTCACTTTAGGCAAAGGACTCCAACTCTCAGGTAAGGACAGCTTGGGATTGCTGCAGTGTTTTGCACCATCACCTGTTGGCATATTCTTTTTTTCAGTGGCTCTGCTATCACTGCAAGGAGATAGTAGCGGTTGAAGCAGCAGCTTTTGAATTAACAGTTTACAGGTTGTCATATTAAGGTTAACTATTGCCAATTTTATGCTAACACCATATGCCAGACTGTAAACTGTCTCAACACTGAAGTCACAATATAAGCAACTAAGCTCCTTTAACTGAAGCAGGAATCCTTGTAGCTATTGAAAAGAACACCAAGTTCATTCAGGACTCGGACTCCCACAGACAGATCAAAGTACCTTGAGATATAAACATCAGTGAGATCATACGTTTGCAAACCATTTTTAGTGCAAGTAAGGTTTAATCATCCGATTTCAGTCAGTGCTTTGAAAAAAATTGCAGTCTGACATTATAAAAATCCACTTCCTGCTGAGCTTGCCCTACACTTAAAGAAAAAAAAAAAAAGCTAAAGTAAAAAAAAGAATAAAAATAGTGAAAACTGATGTAGTCTTCTCTGACATCATATAAACAGACTTTAATTCTGAGGAAAAAAAACTACAGACACTTCTGAGTTTTACCTCACTAGCTTGCTAAGCCTGAGTCATAAAAAGAAGTTTGAATTTTTGAAGAGACTTGTCCCCTTCGAGCCCAGCCAGTTGTCAATAATTGCGTGTCTCAAATTTTAGAGACAGGCAAGGCAAGCCTATGCTGACAGAAAACAAATGGATTAGAATGAGAAGATGAAATGTCATATTCCTCAGGTAAAATATTAATCTTGACAATATATTTCAGTTCTGGACTTTTCACTTCTGCTTAGAAAGAATTCTTTCCCCCACCCCCCGCTAAAAGCAAAGGAAACAATCAACTATCCTAGTGTAATTGTTGATGTTGGTTTTTTTGTTTGTTTGTTTGTTTTGTTGTTGTTTGTTTGTTGGGTTTTTTTTTTTAAACTAAATAGTATAGATCTCCTCCTACAAAAATTAACCCAGTAAATAGCAGCTTATATGACTTAACTATTAAAGAACTGACAGCTGCTCAATGGTAAGTATAATGTGTTTAAATTGAGCTAGCAAGAAGCAGGGCAAACAGTCTAAAAATAAATCATAGATAAGTCATGACAAAAATGTCTCCACAGGTTGTGTTATGTGGAAGATACTGTATGTACAAGCACTGGTAAAACATTCTCCCTACAAAAAGACAGATACTTCTGGTATAATGTCACCATACGTCTCAGTAGACAGCATTTCAATGCTAACTTCAGTACTACAAAGAGATTACTTTTGATTAGCAACAGAAGCAAATCTGGATGAAAAATGACAAGACAGTATCCCTTCTAGGCAGGGCTTTTGGTGTGAGCCATCCAAGCCTCCACATGCATAGCAATTTAATTATTTAGCATGTTAAAACACACTACACTCGGAGAATTTACAATTTCACAATACCTACTTCTCCATAATGCTGTCGCTGAAAGTCTGAAACTTCTCCAAAGAAAACAGCTACTGGAGAACATAACAGACATATTGTAATAGGTAGTTGGGGGGTTTGTTCATAAAAGTCAGTGAAGCCGAGCTGTGTCACAATGATAGCAGCTTTTGTGG